>OZ030016.1:42698055-42818055 GCA_964023405.1 Apodemus agrarius | reverse complement strand
GTGGGATCCGATGCCCTCTTCTGGTGTGTCTGAAGACAGCTACGGTGTACTCACATTCATGAAATAAATAATAAATAATTAAAAATATTTTTGCAAAAGAAATCAAAATATTAGGGCTGGTGAGAAGGCTTAGCAGGTAAAGGCAGTTGCCGCCAGCCCTGACAACCTGGGAAACAGAGTAGAAGGAGACTCGGCTTCCATAACTGTCCTCTGACCGCCGCATGTGCGCATGCAAACACACACACACACTCAAAAATAAAGAACTATTTGTAAAGAAACCAAAGTATTATATACATAAAGAAATGAATTTTAGATACTTGTAGAATCTCTAATTGTAGATAACAAACTCACTAAAAAAAAATCAATGTGTAAATTTTCTTCTAGTCCAAACAAAAAGTAACTTTATTTTAATTGATTTTTTATTGGATATTTTCTTTATTTACATTTCAAATGTTATCCCCTTTCCTGGTTTCCCCTTCTCCTGGAAACCCCCTATCCCATTCCCCCTGCTTCTATGAGGGTGTTCCTCCACCCACCCCACTCCCACCTCCCCACCCTCAATTCCCCTACTCTGGGGCATCTATCGAGCCTTCATAGGACCAAGGACCTCTCCTCCCATTGATGCCTGACAAGGCATTCCTCTGCTACATATGCAGGTGGAGCCGTATGTACTCCTTGGTTGATGGCTTAGTCCCTGGGAGCTCTGGGGAGTCTGGTTGGTTGATATTGTTGTTCTTCCTATGAGGTTTCAAACCCATTCAGCTCCTTCCCCCCCCCACCCCACCCCACTCAGTCCAATGGTTGGCTGCGAGAATCTGCCTCTGTATTTGGGAGGCTCTGGCAGGGCCTCTCAGGAGACATCCACATCAAAAAAGAAACTCTCATTGTTGCTATTTCTTCTGTTTTTGTTGTTGTTTCTTTTTGTTTTGTTTTTGTTTTTTAGACACCCTCTCAATATGTAATCCTGGCTAACCTGGAATTCAATGTGTAGCCACATAGACCAGGGAGGCTTCAAACTTGCAGTGACCCTCCTACCTCAGCCTCTAGACTGCTGAGATGACAGGTGTGTAGCACCGTGCCCTGCCAAAGTATCGCTGATCAAAGTCTTACGGATGGCCACTGACCCCCGTCTAATTCAGAACCCCCAAACCACTTTAAAATGAACAAAAAGGATGATCTGTTCATCGAACGAAAGGAAAGATTGAAAGGAAACTTTAAAAGCATGAAAAAAATCTTTAGATAAATGTATGTCCGTTTTGATGTCCAGGACAAGCTTAGCTGTCACCAAGTAGCATAAGGAAGTGACAAGCTTGCATTATCTCTGCTCAGAATCTCTGGGGACATCAAATCAGGGTTGGGCTGGTTTAAAATGGCATCACCTACACAGTGAATCTCACTCATTAAGTTCACTTCTGCAAACATGCGTGAAAAGCTTTCTCTGTGCCAGAGTAACCATTAACCGCTCTAGAGGCCCGGAGGGGAGCAAGAGCGGTCCTGGCTGGCTTCCTGTGTGGCTGGGGAAACTTCTACAATGATCAACTTAGATGTAGCTTTGGTGACCATTTTCAAAGCCTATAATTCTACCCTGACTTCCAGCTCCCCAGAACAGTTTCAACAGTCTGAGCAAACAGACAAGACTGTCTAATAAGAATGACCCAGAAGAAAACCAAAAATAAGCTTCCCCATTAAAACCAAGGAGCTGTGCGGTCTCACCCTGTTACCAGTATTTATGCACACGCTTCTGCTTTGACGATCTGATGGAATCCAATCCTAGTTTCCTCCCAAAGGACTACCTCCAAACGCCATAGTCAGACTGAGCTTCCTCTCTCTCTGTGCCTCAGAGAAGGTATCCCACGTGGGCTCTTGGTAGACACACTCAAGTGTGTGTGTGGGTCACAGCATGTCCTGTCTTCCTGAACATTTCACTGAGAGCCATATGGATGGGGGAGAAGGAGAGCTTAGGAAGGCTATCTAAAATCAAAACAGCTGTGTCCAAATACCAAAACACCTGTAACCAAGTACTCATCGCCTTACAAACACACACACACACACACACACACACACACACACACACACACACACAGAGAGAGAGAGAGAGAGAGAGAAACAGAGACACAGAGACACACACACACACAGAGAGAGAGACAGAGAGACAGAGAGAGAGAGACAGAGAGAGACAGAGAGAGAGAGAGAAACACAAGGTCTTGAAAATAAATCACATATCACATGGAGGGAAGTTTTTCTCTGATTTAGGTTGGACAAATACTAGTTTCAAATCACAGTCACAGTAAGTAAATATGCTTCTTAGAGAAACATCCACATAGAGACATTTGATCATAGAGACATTTCCATTTCTACATGGCAACTAGCACTGTCCTTGTTTAAAAAAAAAAAAAACAGAGTAATCTGTTTTACTTACCAAGACAACGTGCCTGTCCGGCAGAGCAGTAAGAAATCCAAGCACTACTTCCTCCAACATTTAATTTGGTAACTGTTTTCTTCATTGAAAGAAAGGGCTCTTTACTGCCACCTACTGTTAATTACTGGAATTACACCATAGGTTAAAGAGAAAACTAATTGGTAGACATATACAGAGAGTCCTATCTTTATGGTTCTACATTTTACTACAATAGGTTCACTGTTGTCCCCACTAATGGGGTGAACTGGTAGACTGTTACTGGCTGAATCCAACCTGCTTACCACGGTGTCTGCGCGTGCTGGCTGTGAGCTTCTGCTCTGCGCGTGCTGGCTGTGAGCTTCTGGTCAGCCTCATCTGTTTTGCTTTTCCTCTGGCCTCTTGGTCAGCACATTCTCTAGTGACTGAGCAGAAGTCAGGGGGCAAAATCAAAGTTTTGCAAAAGATTTTTTTTTCTCTTGAAGAGGAAAGATGATTTGTAGGACAAAGACTAGTCACGTCTTTTGGATCACTAGTTTTCAAATGCAATTTGGAGCAAAACTTTTCCACAGATATTTTCCAACTTTCTTCAATACATCACCTTTTAAAACTCTGTGATTTTTTTTTTAAAAACATGCCATCAAGGCTCTGTTTTCTCAGAGAAAATGCAAGCATCTAAGATGCTTCCTCTAGCTTGGTTTTGGCCCGCCGTTTTGTTTTGTTTTGTTGTTTTGTTTTAGCACTTTATTGTAGAGAAGTAGAGTGAGAGAGGGAGGTAGAGAGGTAGAAGCTGGTCATGGCCACATGGAAAGAGAGAGGGAAGGGAATGGGGAGAGAGGGGAGCAGGGGGCAAGAGACAGAGACAGGAGAGTGAGAAAGTCAGAGACAGTAAGAGCTCGGCCAGCCCTCTTAAGGGATCTCTTCTGGGGGTCACGCTCTTGTAAACCAACCACAAGAAAAGGCCGGTGGGAGCTGAAGAGTGACAACTGTGTCCCCGCTTGTCCTCAGCCCAGTGTCCAGTCACAGTGTGATTGTAGAGACCCCCAAACCCCTCCTTCTCTCCCTCCACGCACCTCCACGGTAATCAGCTTTTCTACTACACAATGAGGTTCACATCCCCCTAAACTAGGAACATGGAGATTTCACTTTGACCTTTCTCTCTTCCCCAACTCAGAATTTGTTTAGCTGAGAATATTCCATTCCAGTAGTCGACAACCAAGAACAGCCACCACAGCTACCCACTATCCCTGTTCCCCAACTCGGAATTTGTTTAATCAGGGAAATGTCTGGTTAGATATAGTTCTGAAACTGACAAAAAAAAAAAAAATGAAGCATTAGCTTACCCACCCCAGAACACATACACATACACACACACACACACACACACACACACACTATTCTTCTTCCTTTAAACTCATAACTGGAGATAGGGGTTGTCTTTGAGGATTCAGCCCTTTGAGGATTCTAGTCAGGGTTCTCTAGAGGAGCAGAACTGTCTAAATAGGTCTGTGTTTATTATTATTTTTGTTGTTGGCTCTGTGTTTATATACAGGGTGTTTATTACAGGCTGTCTACAAGTGTCCAGTAGTTTTTCTGTCCACAAGGAATGGACCTCGTGTACCTCAGGATCTTAAAGAAGTAGACTCTAGTCACAGCGAAGGGACAGACATTCCAGCGCGAGCAAGGGCAAACAGGCCAAGTGAAAGTTCTCCCCCTCCAAACCAAATTAACTAAAACCACCCCACCGCAGCTCGGGTGTCCAGTGAAGGCCAGATGTAGTTAACACCCAAGAGTACCCACCACAACTCTCAGCGGCACAGGCTGTGTGATCCCAGATCTAAAGGGACGCCCGAGGACATACCCACTGGGACAGTCGCAGCGCAAAGGTTGTGAGGTAATCAACCGCTCTTGAATCAGATCCGATCAAGAGGAAGGAAATCCCTCCTGGTAGCTAGTACTGTGAAACAGGAGGTTATAAGCCCTGGAGGGGGAAGTGAGCACTGTGGTCTTGCTAAATGGACGCGTTGCCAAACTGCCTTCTGAATGTTAGTGTTTATCAACGTAGACTAGCAGTGCCTTCAGCCTTGGCCAGAGGAATCTCTGTCTGCAGTGGTCACCACTCAATGACGACACTCCGAGCGTGTCAAAGCGCTGAGAGTGGCCATTGCATGCTCAGCCCTGTAAAGGACGCTAAGAAGGACATCGGTATGAACCCTCGCCCAAGGCCCAGGGGCCAGTGTGGCAGACAAAGCGTGTGAGAGCTGGAGGGAGAGTGCCGCGGGATGGTGGCTTCGGGACGTGAGACCACACCCGTGAGCTCAAAGCCGCTGCTATGTCTGTGCACACAAGATCCGCACAAAGCCGAGACAACAACATCACTCAGCATTCCAATCCGCAGCACTAAAGTGTGTGTGTGGGGGGAGGGAGGGCAGGGGCGGGGGACAGGAAGGCCTGAAGGTGTGTGTTGGGGGTGCCTGGGGGAGTGGGGGGGGATGGAGTAGATATGATCAATAGACATTACACACATGGGTGTTGCCAAAGAATAAAAGGTACTCTGGTTTAAGAGAAAGCTACTCAAGAAAGGAAGTCACGTGGCACCCTAGGCAAAGCACACTCTCATATCCCGGCATGCTACTTCCCCCAAGCTCATCCTCCACCCCTCTGTGAGCAGCGGCCCCACCTTTTCTCTCTCCTCCCTTGATAGCCAGGGGATAACCCTCAACAAACATGGCCTAGTAATGATGCACGCCCACGGATCAATACAGCCACCCCTCCCGAGGAAATCTTTAGCTCTCAGAGAGTATGGCTTTTTACGTTTGTAAAAATGATTAGCCAGGTGTGGTGGCGCACGCCTTCAATCCCAGCACTTGGGAGGCAGAGGCAGGCAGATTTTTGAGTTCGAGGCCAGCCTGGTCTACAGAGTGAGTTCCAGGACAGCCAGGGCTACACAGAGAAACCCTGTCTCGAAAAAAAAAATTAAAGTATTAAAATTATAAATTATACAGTATAAAAAAGCATATCTAATACAAAACATTATTAATGTGTGTGTGTGTGTGTGTGTGTGTGTGTGTGTGTGTGTGTGTGTGATTCCAAGTCTTCAAAGTCTGGTGTGTGTGCCCTAGCTATCTCATTTGGGCCACCCGCCCACATTTCAGGTACTCGATGACCGCATGTGGATAAAGGCCACCATCTTGGACAGCACCAAGCCGGTTGACACAGTCATAGCCGTGAAAACACAGACAAGCCTAAGTCCCAACTTTTCACCACGGCCACTTCTCTGTCACCTGTGTCCCATGTCCAAGCATGTCTTTTTGGATCCAGGACCATGTAAATCAACTGTTAAGAAGGCTTGATTTGTGGAGATCTTTTTAAAGAGTTTTATTGAACTGTAAAAATAGAAACATAAAAAGCAAACAAAAAAAAAAAGATAATTCACACACCATAAGCCTTTTCAACACCACAAACACCTTTAATGTATTTAGTGTTGCACAGTCACTGTCACAACCGATTTGCAAGATTTCATCCACTGCCTCTTGCCCATCGTTCTCTACCTGCACACACCAGCCAACCTGTTCTCCAGAAGACACTAATTTCTATGCATTTGTCTCTTCCTACTACTTGAAATAGGAGACTTTATACATGCTGGGGCTCTTCTTGGCTGACTTCGTTCCTAGCATCATGGTTTCATGGTTAATCCATGCTGTCCCACAGGTCTTCTCTCTGTCTCTCTGTCTCTCTCTCGCTCTCGCTCTCTCATTTTTTTTTTTTTTTTTGGTTTTTTCGAGACAGGGTTTCTCTGTATAGCCCTGGCTGTCCTGGAACTCACTCTGTAGACCAGGCTGGCCTAGAACTCAGAAATCCGCCTGCCTCTGCCTCCCAAGTGCTGGGATTAAAGGCGTGCGCCACCACCGCCCGGCGCTCTCTCATTTTAGTTTTGGTTTTAATTTTCTTGAGACAAGGCTTCTCTGTGTAGCCCTGGCTGTCCTGAAACTTGAAGTCGCAGAGATCCACCTGCCTCTGCCTTCTGCGTGCTACGATTGACAGCTCGAGCCCCCCCACCACCACCACCAGGCTGATATTCCATTCTTAGTGCTGAGCGATTTTCAGTTGTTTATCTATACCACATCTGTCTATTCATCACCGGATGTACATCGTGGCTCCTATGGGCCATGCTGTTACGGGCAGTGTACACACATCTTTGGATAAACATATTTTCTCTTGAGGGCCCAGGACTGGGATTGGGAAGAGCACGGTTTAGCCTTTGGAAGAGCCACAGGCTGAGAACAGCTGCAGCACTGCCCTGGCCGGCCAGCACTCTAGAATTCTAGTTCTCCACATCCTTTCTACACTTACAAAAAAAAAAAAAAAAAAAAAAAAAAAAAAACAAAAAACTTTTATTGGTTCTTCATGAATTTCTCATCATGCACCCCAATCCCACTCATCTCTCTCTCCCCTCATCTCCACCCTCCAGCCTTGCAACTCCCCCTCCCCCAATACAGAAAAAAAAAGTCTCACGGTGGAAGCCGTAGCGCGTCACAGTGTGTCTCCACCATACCCTTCTGTCCACACAGCTTTGCTTGCAAATGTTCACTGCAATGACTTGATCTGGTACAAAGCTGCTGGCTCCCGTTACTGGACCCTCCCTGGGACTCCTCTCTGATACCCTGTTGCTGCTCTTCACCACGGAGATGCTGTAGTTTTGCATCTGTGGTGCGACCCCTCATGCACTCCAGCAGTTCATCGAAGGGATAGATGTTGGGGCAGGCCGGTTCACAGCCCTGGATCTGGGTCCGAGAGGTATCAGCCTGGCCAGATCTCTCGCTCTTATGCTCACAGGGAAGACTCACTAGCAACTCCCTGCTACCAGGACCAGCTCTACCCTGCTGCCCAGGAGTGGCGCAGGGCCCACAGTCCCGAGTGTGGTCACCCAGTGAGGGACATGGCCAGATGTCCCACTCTCGTGACCCTGGGGGCCAGCTCTCCTGCCAGGTGGTGAGGGGTGAGGGGAGGGGAGGAGAGCTCTCTCCCTCATCTGCACCACTGCCCAGCAGACAAGAGGCAGATCTGGCTCACCTCATTCCCTGAACCCGGGGCCACATCTACTGTGTTTCCCAGGGGCTGCAGCAGGTGAGGGGCAGGGCCAGCTCTCCCGCTCTGATGACCTCAGGGCCAGCTTTCCCATGCTCACACCCTCAGGGCCACTCACCCGCACCCCACCATCAGGGGCAGCTCTCCTGTGCTGCCCAGGTAAGGGGCAGGGCCTGCTCTCCCTAGTGCTGCAGCTGGTGAGGGCCAGGACCAGCTCCCCTACTCTGATGCCCCAATGGGATGAGGGAAAAAGGGAGGGGATGGGACCTCCCCCTCACCGACACCACTACATTGCAGGTGAGAGTCAGAACCATCTGTAAGTCCTAATCCTTGTGTCACATGAAGTCATGTCCTCTGACTTCAATCCTGCGTCCTGGGATTATAAGGGTTTCTTATGTATTTGCATATGTGCCATTATACTTTCTCCCAACTTAAACATATAATTAAAATATTTTATTTATTTATTTATTTATTATTTATTTTTGATACAGGGTTTCTCTGTATAGCCCTGGCTATCCTGGAACTGACTCTGTAGACCAGGCTGGCCTCGAACTCAGAAATCCACCTGCCTCTGCCTCCCAAGTGCTGGGATTAAAGGCATGCGCCACCATTGCCCGGCTCCAAACATTATTTTAAATATAGGTTCTATCTGTGAGAGAAAATGTGATATTTGTCTTTACGTGTCTTCATGTGTCTTCCCACCTCAGCCCAACCTAGAAACCCACTCACAGGCTTGTCTCTTAGGCGGTCCTATATCCTGTCAAATCGATAAGCAATATTGACCATACACATATATGCGTCATGATACTCTTCCCAAATTGAACATATAATTCAAATATAGTTTGGATCGAGTCCTGGGTCATATGGGTGGCAGGAGTGTTGGGTCCAGCTGTGGGTCCTTGTCCTCTGTTTCCTCCCTCTCGGGGAGGCGCGGCCACACACCAGACTGGAAGGATGAAGCGGCGTCCGGAACAGGCGGGGTCTGAGACGATCTTAGCGTACACGTATGCCTTTAACCAGGGTGGGCTTGTACACATAGACTTTATTCGGAGTGAACCAGGGCTACACACACACACACACACACACACACACACACACTCACCTTGGGAAGTGGGAAGGGCTTCTTCTTACGCTAAAGTTTCATTGGCTGAGACCGGAACACCTCATTTGCATGGACAAGCATTCCAGGAAGTTGGACCTGTAATTTCTCTAAGGATTATGTGACATTCCTCAGGTAGAAGGTTGGGGGTTGGTCTCCCCAGACCAAGTGGAGAAGAGGAAGCCCCGCTAAGAAAAGGGAGCCCTCTGTTTTGTGCTAAGAACAGGAAAGCTGTGCGGGACACGGTAGACTACACCCTTATTAAGGAGTTGCAACAATGTGGCAGTTCTGCTTTTAGCTCTTTGACCAAGCTCCATTCTGATTTCCTTTGTGGCTGCACAAGCTTGCGTTCACACTGGTGCGCACAGAGACCCCTCTCCACGCCCTTGCCAGCACTGGCTGTCATTTGGTCTCATGTTTATAGTCCTCCTGAGTAGAGTGGGATAAACCCTGGCACGGCTTCTGCTCGGCTTTCCCCAAGGAATACAAGAGCATTCATCCGGGGAAAGTGATGTGGAACACTCTTCAACAGCTTGTTAGATATTTATATTTCTTCTGCTGAGAATTGTCTGTTCAGTGCATTAGCTCATTTAGTAGATTAATGATTTGGCTCTTTAATGTTTAATTTTTGTAGCTCTTTAAAGATTCTAGCTATTAAATTCCCTGTCAGAAGTGTAGCTGGCAAATGCTTTTGTTTTTGTTTTTCCCATTCTGTAGGCTGTCTCTTCACTGTGGTGATTGCTTGTTTTTCTGGGTAGGCGTGTGTGTGTGTGTGTGTGTGTGTGTGTGTGCACTAATTTCATGTAATCCAATTTGTTGGTTCTTGGGATTGATTCCTATACTGTTGGAACTCTTTTCTTTTTTCTTTTTTTTTTTTTAAGATTTATTTATTATTATATGTAAGCACACTGTAGCTGTCTTTAGACACACCAGAAGAGGGCGTCAGATCTTGTTACGGATGGTTGTGAGCCACCATGTGGTTGCTGGGGTTTTAACTCAGGACCTCTGGAAGAGCAGTCAGTGCTCTTAACCACTGAGCCATCTCTCCAGCCCTGGAACCCTTTTCTATGTCTGTGTCTTGAGGTGTTTTTCATGTTTTCCTCTAGCAGGCTCAAGGTTTCAGGCCTTACCTTCAAGTCTCTGAAGCATTTTGAATCAATTTTTGTGTAAGGTGGGAGATACAGATCTAGTTTCATTCTTCTACATGTGGACATCCAGTTTTCCCTACGCCAATTGTTGAAGAGGCGGCCTCTCTCCAAAGTATGTTTTTGTGGAGTTTAGGTTTTGGATTTTGGTGTTTTTGTGTTTTTTTTTTCTTTTTTGAGGGTTTTTTTGGGGAGGGGGTTGGTTTTTAAACAACAAGTAGGCTTGGCTGACCTGAAACTTGCTACATAGACCAGATTGACTTCAAACTCACACAAATAAGCCTGCCTCTTCCTCCAGATTTCCGAACTTAAAGCTACGCATAACCTTGATGATCTCCAGAGCATGTTTTTGACAGCTTCATTTAAAAAATTAGGTGTCTGAGCCAGGCATGGTAGCACAACATATTACACGTAACAATTTGTGTTTCTTGAACCATGGATTGAAACTAACTTGATCCCAGTGTATGATCTTCTAGAAGTGTCCTTGAATACATAAAGCAGAGAATAAAAGAGAATAAAATAATCACAATAGAATCACTCAAAGAGGTGGTTCTTTGAAAATCACAAGAAAAAGGGAAAACCTAAATTAATAAAGTTAGAGAAAAAAAACAGAAAAGAGTATGATGGATTGTAATGAAATCCAGAGAATTATTAATAAATAATTTGTGTGTGTGTATGTTCATGTTCACACGTGTGTGCTATGCACATGTGTGCACATGGGTGTGAAGGCTGATGCTCGTCTTCTGTGATTACTCTCTACCTGGTATTGTGAGGCAAGGTCTCTCACTTGAGCCCAGAGCTCTTGGATGCACCTAGTCTAACTGGTCTGCTTGCCCAGGAATCCCTTGTCTCCTCCTCCCCAGCACTGGTTTTAAAGGGCGGCCGCCATACTTACCTGGCATTTCTGTGGGTAATGCAGACCCAAATTCAACTCCATTCACTTGTACAGCAAGTGCTTGCTCACTGAGCCATCTCTCTGCCTCCTCATCCCCATCAGGGAAAACCACAAAAACTCATATTTTAGTGCCAGTACTCAGACTGCCTTGTAAAATAGAAATACCCAGACTGTATTTTTTCCTTCTCTGCGTTTAATTCCTTTAAGTGTCTTCTACAGTACCAGACTAGGATCTTGAACTGTCTCAGTTTATGCCTGTCTTGAAGTGCCCTTAATTTATTTTAGAAGATAGTTTAGCTAGGTATAGCAAAGTTGTCTGACAATTATTTACTTTCAGAGTTTGAAATACATCTTCCCACACTATCTTGGATCTTAGGATTGCTGATGACAAATGTGATGTTATTGTGATGTTTGCCTTTATGTGTCTTTTCCTGACTGCTTGAGTATGGTTTCTTTGCTTTTCTTTGCTGTATTGGCATTTTTGCTGTAAGACTTTATGGGGAAAGTCTTTCCGGGTCACGTCTACTTGGGGTTTTAAATGCTCCCTGTGTCCAAGTGTAGATTTTCGCTATAGCGTCGTTGAGTAGGTCCTCTGTGCTTTTGTTGACTCCCTCAGCCTTTTTCTATGCCACAGATTCCCTGTTTGGTATCTCAGCCATGTCTCTGCACACTTAGATAGCATAGGCATGCTCATCTTTTTCAAATTGTCACTGTGGTGCAGTCCTTTGCCGGTTATGACCTCCATCCTTGAGGACATTCTTGCTGACTTTAGTTGATGCCTTCCCCTGAGTTTCCTTTTGAGACATTGAGGTTTTCATTCCCAGCATTTATTATTATCATTATTATTATTATTATTATTATTATTATTAATTGATATTCATTTTTGATACAAGGTTGTTATTATTATTATGTTATTGTTATTCATTTTTTGATACAAGGTTTCTCTGTGCTTCCCTGGCTGTCCTGAACTTACTTTGTAGATCAGGCTGGCCTCAAACTCAGAGATCTGCCTGTCTCTGACACCCAAGTGATGGGATCAAAGGTGTGCACCACCACCGCCAGGCTAGCTTTTTTTTTTTTTTTTTTTTAATCTTAACTTCCTTGCTGAGGTTTTCTCCCATGCACCTGGCCTTTTCACCTGCATCATTGACTTTTCCTGTGCACGTGCTGACTCTCCTTCTCGTCGCTGACTTCCCAGGCTCTGATAAGATTCTTTCGCTCATTCGCATTTTCTTTCAGGTCTCTGATTATTTTTAAGTGGACTTCTGATGTATTTATCTGGTATTTTACTTTTTTTGTTACCTTTTAAAACCTAATAAAAGTTAGTTCACTGAGAGTTCTGTACAATGCGTTTTGACCAAATTCATCCCCTAACTCTCCCCAGGTCCATTTCCCTTCCCTACCCACCCAACTTCATGTACTTTAAATTTTTTTTCAAGACCAATTTGTGCTGCTCAAATATTCTGAGATGTGTGGCCTTTCACTGCCACATGGTCAGTCCTCCAGGGGCTTTTCAGTGTCTTTGGATCGGTAGTTGATTTATTTTCCTGATCTTTTGAAGGGTTGTCCTGCCTTACTTTTCCATGCTTCTTGCGTTGTGATTTTTGTGTCTGCTTGTTTGGATAACTTCCAGTTTCATTTGGGCATCTTCTCATTGAGTAGCCTGTGAGTGGAGGCACAGCCTCTGGTACCGCTTCAAAGGGACGGACCCAAACCAACACAACCAACCAACCAAAAAACCCTGCTGTCATAGCAATGACATCACCCATACAAGACCTGGGAATACAGCTAAGAGCAGTTACAGCCCACGCTACGTCCTCACCCTTAATCACAATACTGAAAAAGCCACACTCAGGTTTGCAGGCTGTGGAGTGGGCAGGGTCTGTCACGGTCCATGATGTGGAGCAGTATCATAACTGTCACCTTATTACGTCATTATGCTTCTGTCAGTCAGTGACAATTTGCATCTCTTTAGGGAACCATTTGTTTGTGAGATATTCCTGTTGTCATTTTACGATTACAGTTTAGTTTTAGTTTATATAGGTTAATCGTATTGTTCCTTTTCTTTTATGTTATGGACACTGGCCCTGCCTTGTCATTTTAGGATTACAGTTTAGTTTTAGTTTATATAGGTTAATCGTATTGTTCCTTTTCTTTTATGTTATGGACACTGGCCCTGCCAAACTCTGTGCAGGCATTTCACTTCCTGCTCGTCTTTTTTATTGCATGATTTCTTTGAAACAATGAATCTATATATTTTACATAATAGACTTAAGTTCAGTCCCCCCCCCCATTACAGCTGTCACGCAGCTGTG
Source organism: Apodemus agrarius (assembly GCA_964023405.1). NCBI lineage: Eukaryota > Metazoa > Chordata > Mammalia > Rodentia > Muridae > Apodemus > Apodemus agrarius. The sequence continues at coordinate 42,805,118 of OZ030016.1, read as the reverse complement.
TGCTCGTGAGCCAGGCTTAGAAGACTCTGGTTTTAGCATTTGCTGATATTCAGAATGCCAGCGTCCCCTCCACAGCTGGCTTCTGGCCGCCAGCTAATCTTGCTGCAGAACCACTGGGTATTTTTAGCAGTTATTCATCACAAGTCTGCACAAACCAACTTCAGCGTGCCATTGGTATTTGGTTTTGATCTAGGGTCCCACTGTGTAGACCAGGTTGGCCTCAAACTCAGAGATATGTCTTCTTCTGCTTCCCCAGGGGAAGTATGCCTTGCTGCATTGAGATTTTAAAAGTTCTTTTCCACAACAAGATGAAATGTCTATTTTTTTCCTCAAACAAAAGTTCTTAGCAATTTCATTTTTTTTTATTATCAAAATAAAATGTTTACTAAGAAAAATCAGATCACGAGAGTCAGTGGAAAGAAAAACCTCAAGTCAACAACAATCCCACTATATTGTTGTAGCATCAATGGAGATTTTAGTTTTTTCCGCTAATTCTATGGACATGGTTCAGCTCTTGATGCCAACTGACAAACTGTTGTTCAGAAACTTTTACTAATCTACACACACACACACACACACACACACACACACACACGGGTAAAGCTTAGTCTAAAGCCAAAAAGGACCTACAGGAGTCTCCGAGGACTGGTACATACAGTTGAGGCTGCCTTCTTTCTTGCTAACATGAAGCCATTGTAGACTCTGGCTCACACTGAATTCATCCAGGAAAGGAGGAGGGAGAGAGAACTGTCTCTGAATGATGGAGGATTTACTCGAAAAGGATTGTGTCGGCATGAAAGCAGACAGCTATGCCAGATGGGACTGAGTTGCCTCTGTCTAAGAAGACAAACTCCACAACTGTCCCCCTGCCTCATCCCACAGCTCAGTGGAATTGAGGCTTTCACCAAGTCTCTGTCAAAGATAGAAGCCAGAGCTGTGACCCTTGTGCCACCATAACGGAAGGCCTGATGCAGACAAAGGAGGAAGCGCTCATGGTTTCAGGCCAAGTCCTAAATTCCTGGCTCTGGGACCTGAGACCATGGGTATATCATGGCAGCGGGGGGCATGTGATGGAGGGGTTGTTCACCTCGAGGTAATGAGAGAGCACACTCCTGAGCTAATTGTGCTTGTTCATCCCTGGAATCCTAGCTCTTGGGTGGTCGAGGCAGAAGGGTCACTCGGAACTCAGGGACAATCTGGACAACATATGATGAGACCCTGACAGAAGATCAAGAGCCTTAAAAAAAAAATACAGTCTTCAAAGACACGCCCCCAGTGACCGACTTCCTCCTGTCAGGTCCCATCCTAATTGTCCATTCAGCTGTGCACTCAGCAGTGGGCAAGTCCATGAATGAAGTTAGCACCTTCATAAACTACTTCCAAACATGTTGCCAACTAAGACACCACGTCAGAAGTACCTCCAGGTAAGGATTTAAAACCACAATGCTCATCGGAGTCCAGGCTGACTATTTATGCAGTTGGAAACCCAAGCTTCAAGCTCTTACATCATTCTCATTGACTAAGTTTAACTTCATAATAAAAGAAGCCCTAAGGTTGGCCCAAAACAGTCCCCGTTTGCCCTTCTCAGCAGGCCATTCCAAGTAAGTCCGCTGTGCCATGAGCGCCCGCAGCTTGTGGTATCTGCCGGGAATGCTGTTCTGTGGGATCGGCTCCAGCAAGATCAGGATTAAGTTATCAGAGCCTGCGTGGAAGAGATTGTGATGGGCAAAGTAGAGTTCATAATGGCACCACTCACTCTGGAGGAAGTGGGGAGACAGTACGAAGATGGACTTGTAACTCTTCTCAATGGAGTGTATGATGTTCTCCACAATGCTCTTGCCAGGGACAAAGTTTCTCTCATGGAGGCAAACCCGGATGTTATCTTTCTCTAGGTTGGGTAGTAATTCGTTCTTCACCCAGGCAGAATCATGCTCGCTGTACGAGACAAAAGCATGGAACTGGAGGTTTCTCTGGAGTTCCTCTAAGGGCATGTTCCTGGCCCTGTGCCGGGTCCGTGTCCACTGACACAGCATCCTCACATACCAGGGCAGATCAAAGTAGAGACAGAGGAAAGCCCCAATGGCGGCCAGCAGCAGCATAGTGGCCCCGATGGTGACAGTCAGCAGAATGGTGTCACAGGACAGTGGTGACATGTGGAAGTCCTGCAGTGGGGTTCCCTTAGTGCTTTCTGGGTAGTCACACCTGTAGGAGTCAGGCCAGCCCTCCACCACTTCTCCTGATATCCGGCCTATGCTTTTGACAAACTCCCTCAGCTCACATGTGCATCGGAATGGGTTGTCCCCCGCTGCCAGGGATCTAATATTCTGACAGGTCTGGAAGAAATCCTCGGAGGGGTGGGAAACTGAGTTATGGTCGATGGCCAGCACAGAAAGGCTGCTGAAGGCCCCGCACCCAGGAAGGTCAGTTAAAGAATTGGATGCCACATTGAGTTCCTGCAAAGCTCGCAGGTGGGTGACATCTTTAGGGATGCTCAGTATCCTGTTGTTGTGAAGGTCAAGGACCCTGACCTTGGGAGGTAAGCATCTGAAGACAGAGTCCAAGAGTACATTCGAGGACAAATTCAGCACCAAAATGCTCTCAGCCCACGTGCAGGTTCTGTTATCGGCATGAAAGTTCAGAGAATTCAAACTAACATCCAGAGTTTCCAGAGAGAACATATTCTTAGTCATGAGAGCTACCTTATAAAGGTTCTTCAAACCATTCCTTTGTAAGATAAGTGTCTCCAATCTCTTTAAGGTGGAACAGCCTTGAAAAATACTGTCAGTAAAGACATTCTGGGTGAAGTTCAGGACGGTGAATGTGCTTGGGGACTGCGGGCACACCATGTGGATAAAGGGGGTGTCTGAGAGGCTGAGCCTCGCGATGTTCATCTCAGCAAACACAGAGTACAGCGCCTCCTTCGAGAAGAGGTACACTTGGTTTGTAACGTGCTCTATCTTTAGTGACTTCAGTACCGTCTCCGAGTAAATAAATCTTTCCATGTTGATGCTCTCCGTTATGGTTAAGTTGTAAATATTGAGGTATTCCACCGGTCGGGGCCAAAGGAATTGGAAAAGTTTAACCAGGCACTTCCAGGTTGTTTCTATGTGCTGGAGGGTCAGATTCAATAAGGTTGGACCTCTGGTAAGTTCTGATAAAAATGTCATCAACCTTTGACAGTTTTTGTCATTCAATTTCAAATTACTCAGCTGTAAACATCCTAAAGCATTTACGGACATGTTCACTTGCACAGAGAACCAGCTATTTGGATGAAAGGCCAAATGGAGAGCATTGGTATTCGGAACCTGAAGGCTTTCCGTCTCACCGTCTTTTACATGATAACCCACTAAGTCCAGAAGGATGTAGCGCAGGTGCAGGTGAGCGATTGGGAGCAGATCCAGTTGTCGGAACTTGGCAGCGCTGAGTCCCAAGAAGCTCAGCTGAGTCAAGTTGCCAAACTCCTTATACACGGGCAGCACATCGAAGTCATTGAACGAGAGGTCAAGATGCTTCAAGTTTGCCATAGGGCAACAAGAGATGTTTCGCAGCCGATTGTGCGAGACGTCCAAGTATTCTAAATCCCGATTGAACGCGAACACGCCGAAATCAAGTCTCTGTATCCTGTTGTGCGAGAGTCTCAGAACCCTCAGCTCTGACAGGAAGCTGATATCAGACCTCCGAAGCTCAGATAGAGAGTTCTGAGACAGACTCAAGGCTTTTGTTCTTGGTGGCAGGCCTTTGGGGACATGAGTTAGGTTCATGTTTGAATAGTCCACCATAGACTCGCGTTCATCAGAGAACTGGATCACGGTTCCGACTATTAAGGCGAGCGTGCAAACAAAATGGAAACTCCCCACGATGGGCTCTCCATCTTGGGTCATGTTGCAGAGGCTATCCCAAAGGCTATCCCCAGAGGGACATTACCGTTCTTCACAGCATTCTTATTTGAGTCCAAGTTCTAGAAATAAGACAGACTTTAAGGTGAATAAAGATTAAGTGGTGAGTTTTAAGCTTTCGTTTCCCAGAATCCCAAGTGCTTTCTTCTCCACCCCACACTCAACCCCATCCCCATTTTTTTTAATGTGATATTTATTGTCTCAGCCTGCAGCCAGAGGGAACAACATGAGTTTTTAATTCAAGTACCGTGATTATGTGTTTTGATTGGTCTTGGGGCTTCGTAAAGGATTCTCTAGGGGACCTCAAGTTTGTTTCCCACTCAGAGCTTTCTCGGGGCTGGAGCAGCCTCCAGGACGGTGTTTGTCAAACACCGGAAATTTAAGGACAAATCTATGAGCTGCAGCCACCCGAGGCAGAGGTAGCAAAGGATGAGCACCAGACCCAGGGAGGTAAGAGGAGAGGAGAGGACGTGTGCATGCAGGGAGAGGGGGCGGGAAGAGAAACGCAGAGGGAGTGGAGGCAGGACAAAGGGGGCAAAGGGCTCCGGGGTATCAGGCACACACACACACACACACACACACACACACACACACACTCGAGAATCTATGCCAGTCGGGCTCTGAACTGATCTGAAAAACATCTGAACCACACAGGGGACAGAAGCCAGCCAGAGACTGTGGAGCAGCCCTTGAAGTCAATCAAGTCTCCACAAACAAGTTAATTCTCTTCCCCCCTCACCTCACCCGTTTGTTCCCTAATCCCGCCACACTGACAGCTTGGTGTGAGTAGACACATTTCAGGGAAACAGAAGCGTTGTTCGGAGCCTGGCAGGTTCCATCGTCGGAGGAAGCCCCCCCGCCCCCACCAACATAATACCGGGGATTGGGGAACCAGTAAAGAATCATTCTTACAGTCCTGGAAGCCGAGAAGTGATATGGGGGGTGGGGGGAGGTCTCCTGGCTCAGAAGAGGAGAAGAGGGGAGTTGGTGGAGCTGTATGGGGGGGGGGGACTGGTAGGAGAGGGGGCTGATATTGGGATGTTATGTGAATGGATAAATGAATGAATGAATGAATGAATGAATGAATGAATAGGAAAACGTGTCTTTAACAGAACTGCAGCTTGGAGAGTTGAGGCTGGCATAATGTCCCACCCTGAGCTGATGGTTGCCGGAAGGATAGTACAAGTTGGATTTGATGGGATTGGAGGGGGGCGGGTAGAGGGTGCGGGGTGGGGGTGGGGCACTCATGTGGGTAGGTGGGGAAGGGTTAGAAAGGGGTGAAGACAATCAAAACACAGTGTTTGAAATTCTCCAAGAACTAATAAATCCAAGCTCTCTTAAAATATACCCACCCAAAAGTTTTATATGGAAATAAGTATGCTTCTATTATTTATGATATTAATACACATAAAGAGGGCCAACCTCTTGAACAAGATGGCGGAGAATTGACAGTCACGGATGAGGTCCCATCCTACAAATCCCCCCTGGACAGCTTGTGTGTCTGTGTTCAGGGAACAAGGACACCTCGAGTAGTTCTTAGGGTACACCTTCTGGGGAACAGCCCTGAACTCTGGTGTCTTCCTAGGTAGAGGGGATGGGACGAAGAGGAAGTAATGCTGGAAAATTCAAGAGTTTTTTTTTTTTTTTTTTTTTTTAAAGGAAGGATAAGGAGACAAGAGTAAGAATTTGCTTAATACATCAAACAGAAAGTGAAAGAAAAGGGAACAGTCAGCCACAAAACCAAAAATGGTGGCAGGCGGAGGGAACGCTGTAAAAATGAAAGCTCCGGGAAAGGGAGGGGTCGCAGAAGAGCAGCAAGCAGGGCCGAGCGAGGGAAGGGTGTTGTAATCGAGTCAACACAAACGCAAGAGAGACCTGGCAGGGTTAAACTTTAGGTGGAGGAAGGCCAAGGGCCAGGTCCCGGCTGGATTCAAAGTTACAAAGAGTTTGGGAATCTGGTCCCAGTCACTTCCACCAAATGTTTATTCAGACTTCTCTTTGGACAAAGTGCAAAGGCAGAAAGTAGCGCAGCAGAAATGAATTCACGTAGGAGGGACAGAAGTAAATCCTTCCTCCAGAATGCTCACGAATTAGTGAGAGATACAGACCAATAAAAGATTATAGTACCCCGAGATGAGGAAGTGGAACAGTGTCCCGATAAACCCAGCTCAGACAGTGTGCTGTTAAGAGCACAAACGACCACGAACTTCTTGAAAGGAGAAAACAGCCCAAACCAGGGGGACGACGGGACAAGTGGCAGGAGTTGGCTCCCGGCGACCGCCGAAATGCCAGCTGTTGTCTGTCTACCCTAAAGTCACACTATTTGTCCTTACATAGTCCAGACGACAGCCACACTTTAAAACACCACCACAAACTCGTTTTTGTAAAAATTTCAAAGAAAGGTTACCCATTCCCTGCACTGATGTCACCATCTTCTTTCTCGTTTGACATGTTAACACAGTAATTTGAAAAATCCAGAAAAAGCCTTCTTACTTACCAAGACTTCCTTCTCCGAATTACTCTGAAAAAATAAGTGTTTGACCTACCCTAGTGCTTAGCCTGGGAACAAGGGTACTTAGGAGTGGTTTGGCGCCATCTCTTGGCCCTCGGTGGAATTACCCCATGTAGAAAACCTTTCCGAAGCAGAGTGGCTCTGAGCTGCAATCTATAAATCCTTGCTACAGTGTGTAACTCTTTAGATTCACATAAGCAAGCAAATTATGAACATTTTGGTGTTACTAAAAATATTTTTTAAGGTATGTTTTGTCTGTTTTTCGGGGGTATTTATTTTTTTGTTTCTTTGTTTTTCCACTTTCAGGCTGAATTTTAAATTGCCACCAGAATAGAAAGTTAGGAGCTTCCGTTCTGTGCTGTGACAATCCTTCATATTTCCCCTTTAAAATCACCACTGTCATTCAAGCAGGGTTTCAGCATCTTGGGACTAACAGAGATACTTTAAAAAGGAAATAAGCTTAAAGCTCATGGTTCGCTTTTTGGAAAGTCAGTTTTCAAGAGAAGTTTTGGTATTAATACACATTTAGCCAGCCTTGATGGTATATCAACATTCACTACTATCGGATGCGTCAATTCTTAATTCCGGAAGAACAAGCGATGCTGGGGGTCCTTCTAGAGCAACTTAGAACTTGGTTTTCTAAAGACTGTTGCGAATTTGAGAAATACTTTTAGTCAAGGCTGAAAGGCAAAGACAATGAAGGGTCGGAGACCCTGTACCCTGGCTCCTCCCTCGGTTAACTAGACGATCATCCCCTAATTGATCTCTCCGGCTACCAAAAAACAAACAAAACAAAACAAAACAAACAAACAAACAAAAAACCCCTAACTAGACGGCGCGCTGGCAAATGATAAGCCTGGGGGAGAAATCACTTCTGCTTTCAGGAGGAAAAGAAGAACAACATCTTACTGTTCATCTTTACTCATCAGACATAAGAGGAAGTCTTCCCAGAATTGGGGAGGCTCGGGAAGGAGTGGTGGCGTAAGGCCAGCAGCTGGTGAGCGCAGGCTGTGAGGGGAGGCCGGATTGGAGCCCTCGGGAGAGCAGAGAGGAGCCAAGGAGATGCAAGGGACTGCAGGCAACACTGGGCCTGCTTCTTAAGAAACCACACGATGCAGGTGCATACACACAAGCTTGAGCAAGCACACACACACACACACACACACACACACAGGCACACACACAGGCACACACGTGTGCGCGCCTAGCACTGAAGAGCGTGGTCACAGGACTCACGTCTCAGCTGTATTGCACTATAATGATGGCATTTGGCAATGCAGGCGCTACTCTTGTTGAAGCTGTCACAACTCTAAGAGACGCCTTCAACTCATGTCCCTCACAGGAAGGGACCACGTGACAGGAAAATGAGCAGAAAGCAGAACACACTGGGCTGAGCGCCTCGCTTAGCCAGCTGTGCGTCTTTGGGCAAGGTGTGTGACCTCACTGAGAATGACTTTTATCTACAGAATGGGCAGGGCTGTGATTTTTTTTAATTTTTTTTAGGGATGATAATGAATATCAAGTAGCTGGGAGGATAACTGAAAAGAGAGAGGCCAGAAGGGGAGGAGATTTGAATTCTGCAAAAGCCGTGTTTTCCCACGGACGAGGAGGAAGATCACAGGACGGCGAGATCACATGCGGCAAAGCAGGATGCAGACCCCATGGCTGGCGCGCACATACCATCCGGGGCTCATCTTCTTGCCGGCTCTGCTCCAGCCACTCTACAAGGACTTGCCAACACTCACAAATAAGTGTTTTCCCGGCACCTCACACTGGTTCAGGAGCAGCTAAGAAATGGCCTGGTCGGGGGCCGGCAGCCTCAAGACTGTGTGTTCAGCACCGCAGTGTGCCAGGTCCCAAGTCTCACATAAGGAGACACGGAGAAGCAGCCATTTGACTCAGAAGCCAGAACTGATGCAGAGCCATGGAGAGCCTTTTGGGAGGCCATTTGGCAGGACTCTGACATTGGCCAAGGACAAGGACAAGGAAATGGGCTGCTTGGCAGGAGTCTGACATTAGGCCATGACAAAGAAATAAGTCCAGGCAGGGACCTGACATTAGGCCATGACAAAGAAATAAGTCCAGGCAGGGACCTGACATTAGGGCACGACAAAGAAGTAAGTCCGGGCAGGGACCTGACACTGGCCAAGGACAAGAAAGAAAGAATCTGATTTTAGAGTAGAACAAAGAAGTAGGCTCGGACATCTTGATCATCCTTAGAAAACAGAGTGATCATGGGACTTTGTGTTTATTGTCTTGCTTGTTCCTTGACTATCTTCTCGCTTGAGTCTTCATTGTACCACTGGCCCTTAATACCTGCATGTCATTTTAATTTTATACCATTTAAGCAGATTGGAAAAAAAAAAAAAACCTGCCCCCGGTCTCAGAATTGACCGGGGCCACGCTGCAAGGTTGTCTAATTACCTTATTCTTCTTACTCCTCGTTTCTGCGCTGGAGACCGCGTTGACTGACTGAACTGGCCTGCTCACAGAGCCGCAAGCTGACGGATGCCTGCAGACACAAGGCGGAGGGAGCACCGCCCTGCCTTCACCTCCAGTAGAGCCAGAAGAAGAACAAACTGTCTTAAGCCGCATGGCTAATGGAGATTTACTATATCGGCCGCAGGAGACTAATAGCATCATCACACACATATGCCGAAAGCATCATCACACACATATGCCGAAATACATACAACGCTTTTCTTCAGAACTCGTCTTCCAGCGTAACTAAGAGGTATTCCCATTCACCACTCTATCCCCCCCTTTGTCCTTTAAAAAATGCCATATTTGATGTTTCATATTTTATGGGATGGCATCTTACAGGTGGGTCTCATATCCTCCTGCCTCAGCTCCCCGGTGTTGACATCGCAAGCATGCGCCGCCCTATCCAATTTTTTTTTGTGTCACGCTACTTTGATTTTTTAAATGTCACGGTGGGATAAATAAGATAATATAGCCTAAAGCTAGCTAATATCCTGTCCCCGTTCAGACAGAAGCAAAACATGATTAAGTATTGATATCAAAGCTAACATTTGCTGTTGAATGTGTAGGGAAGACAAACCGCGGGCTGAATAAAAATGGTATTTGTAGAACATACAAGCATATTGGTATCCACGTGATATGAGGTTTTCAACAAATCAATAGAAATATGACTGAGAAACCCAAAGTGGGGGCAAAGTAAGCCGAAGATATAATCAGATGGATGGGGGGGAGGGAGGATAGAAACGGGTCTAACATGAGAAAGCGTGAGCCAAGCACCCTCACTGCCTGTGGGAAAATACAGATTTGGACACTACTCAGTGCACACCCCTGAGACAGACAAAGGCCAGGACGTTCAGAAATACTAAGGGCGGGTCAGAATGTTAGGAAGCAGGAGCTTGCTCCTGATTCGTGAAGAAGGGTCAGAGGAACCAGACTTTGACACCTAGAGGGTGTCATTTTTGTAAATCTTCTTCTCGTGATTCTTTTGATACCATAGGTTGATCTGGGCACTGAGACCTGCACGCTAGCCCCAGGGTCTGGTTTCCTAACCAGATCCTTACAGGGTCCCGGAGGTGTCTGTCCTTGGCTTTCTGATTTCCCCAACTCTGTCTTTCCCTCCAACATTTGAAACCAGTCCCTGAAATCAGTCACCTACTGGTCCGTGTACCTTTCTGCCTGATGTTTGAGATTCCGTGTTTGGTTCACCAATTCAGTTTTTGGTAGTTATGTAGAACACCTCTGACGACATCCCAGATGCCACTGACACCACTGGCTATGCTCCTGACACGATCTAGCTTGTCGACATTCTGGTTTCTATTTCTAGCTCCTGTCTTTCCCTCTGATGCCAACAAGTCCCCAGCCTCCCTGCACTGAGCAGAAGCATCGCGGTCCACCCTCTCATTGTGCCTCTGTGTTCATACTCCAGGACCCTGTAAGGGTTCAGTTAGCTACCTCCCTCCTCTCTCCTCAATCCAAATTAAGTCACTGTCTTCCCAGGACCACAGAGTCAAGAGTGGCTTATCAGAGTTGCCAGTAAATAGACACACTACCCAGAGCGGGTCTCTTGTGGACTGCAGACTGTGTCCTGGCCAACAGGGGGCGCCATTCTACCAGCCTTCCACCGCCCTCCCCTGGCCCAATACCCTCCTACCCTTTCTCACCCCCACCCTTGTCTCCAGTTACTTGTCTGACATCACTCTCCCTTGTTTACTCTTAGCTAATGATGCTTCGTCATATTGCACAAAGAAAATAGATCTCTCCAGAAGAGCAGCACTTTTACAGTCTACCACGCCCTGCCAGCTGACCTGAACAGCTCTGCCCTTCCCCTCTGGAGCAGGCTAACTCATGTTAGCCTTGTCTGCTCAGTCAATCTCTCTCGCAATTATCCTTTCTCCACTTGTGGTTGTTTGGATGGGAATGGCCCCCATAGACTCATGCCTTTGAACGCCCATTGGGAGTGGAGTGGTCTTATTAGGAGGTGTGGCCTTGTTGGAGTGGGCGTGGCTTTGGTCGGAGGAAGTGTGTCCCTGTGGAGGTGGGCTTTCGTACCCTTCCCCCGGCCTTGAGCAGGCTAATCAGACCTTGGTTGCCACAGTTGCCTGGAGTGGAGTCTTTCAACCAAGTGGAAGTCTCCTGTTCACCACATCCACAGTGTTCCTGCAAAAACAAGACTGCCTGCTAACGCTTGTTTTAAAGAAACAAGGTGTTGTGACTCAGGAGACCCTCAGCTCGGGTGTGCAACCCCCACAGACCATAGCTTGACGAAATATTGCTGCAAAAGCATGAGGCTTATTGATTGATTGATTGATTGATCCACTCCTATGGGGTTGTGCCTATCAAGGGAGGCCGCAACCACCCCGAACAAAGAAAGCACACACTTTTTTATATTTTACAGAGGGCGGTCTCCAGTAACAGGGCTAGTTGGGGACTGTGATTGGTAGAACACAAGACAAAGAATCTCTTCCGGCATAGGTTAGTTTGCTCAAGGGGGGCGTTCTTGACCAAGTCAGTCAACATCCCTCTACTTGCTCTGCACCTGGCCTTGGAAAGCCCTTGCGAGCGCCAGGCTGATAAGTTCCTTAGAGGGGGAAGAACTGGGTGGTCTAGGAGAAGATTAGGCAGACATATTTCCTTCTTGGGACAAGAGGAGGGGTAGGGGGATCTTTTCCAAGAACAGCTATGTTTGTTTTGGCTGGTCTCAACTCCGACCGCCAAGCCTCGTGTCCATATTCCCCAAACCTTGCTTTACTATGAAACTTGTTTTGGTTCTTTCAAAGGACTCAGCTGAACCTTAGGATGGGTTTTTACCTATATAAACGCAGAACTAAAAATTAAACTCTGAGCCTTGATCAGAGAACTTTGTCTTGGCTCCATATTTCTCTCACCCGCCTGTCCTCTGAAGCCCTAACTTTCCCTCCAGGCATCAGGTTGTCCGTGGCCGCAGGCGGCTGGCTTCAGGTGGCGCCTGCATGTGGGGACTGGACATGGAGAGTTCAACTAGGGGAACGCTATCTTTGATGGAGCTCCACAGAAAAAGGAAGAAGTTATGTATCCGACACGATAAAGCAATATACAGCATGAATGTTAGCAGTATAAATGTCATTTTTTTTTTTGAAGACTGTTGTTGCAGGGGTGCAAAGAGGATACGGGCTAGACTGAGTCAGTGTCGGCCCAACGCTGATATCAGCTAGGGTGTGACGGAGAATGGGGATGGTGAATTTTATTAGGCAGTTGGCCGCAGTCAAGAACTACATCAAGCGAAGGCATTCGTCTGCAACCAAAAGCTGCTCCAGGCGAAAGGAGAAGGGTTTGAAATGAAATGAAATGAAATGAAATGAAATAAAAAAGAGAAAAACAAACAAAAAAGCCAACAAAAAAATAAAAAACAAATGTGAGAAAAATTCTTAGCTGAAGTACATTTACGTTGTCCTTAATTTCCAGAAGTGGGAATGGTAAATATATAAATGAAAGAATTAGACAAGTTGAGGAGGAATTGGGGAAGTTAGAAAAGCAGGGCGCTGGGGAGCAACTAAGAGTAGCTACCACTGTGCCTCCTCTTCCTTCTCTGGAAGAATTCCCAGAAAAAGAGGGGGATAAAGAGTTAGATCTTGAACGAGAGAGAGAGGGAGGAGGAGGAGGAGGAGGAGGAGAGAGAGAGAGAGAGAGAGAGAGAGAGAGAGAGAGAGAGAAAGAGAGAAAGAGAGAGAGAGTGTGTTTCAGAAAAGCAGTTGTCCCCTCATTTTAGCAAAAGAGAAAGAAAATAGATATAAGCTACTTCAGAGCTCTTCTAGGGACAGGAGGAGGTCTGGAGACCTGCCTCCTCTGGCTCCTCCTGGAGGAATGCTTGGTTCCAGGTCCCTTAGGTAGGATATCTGCGTCCCTTCGGGGCCTCTAATTCTTTTCCCTCTCTATTGCTGTCCTTGGTGCATCAATCTGTCCATGTCCGTCAAAACCGACTGTTTTACGTTAAGTCTGCGTTTTCCATTTTGAGGTTTGATTGAATGTTCTGTTTCATGTTCAAAAGGAAAAAATGATCAAAATTTTGTCTGCTGGTTGTTCACCTTTTGATTTAGTTTTAACTCATTTCAAAAAAGGAGAAAAAAAGAGAGAATAAAAAAATAAATAGCAGTCTCCGCTGGCCTTTGGAGACCGGCACCTGTAGTCAGGAGTCTAGCACAGCTGAGAGGCCCTGCCAGGAGCTTCTCTGTGCAAGCTGATCTTAAAGGGGCCAGAAGCTTCTCGGCTTCTACAGTAAGGGAGCTGGTGGCTGTTTTTCCTACAAAAAGTAACAAGGAGCTCCTCTCTTGAAGTTACGGTTAGAAAAAGTAAAAATTGTGTTTGGTCTAAATTTGTAAGATTTGTGTAGCTGCTTCATTTTGTTTCTAATTGGCCTGAAAGGTATAAATATGTCCTGCATGTCTTGGTTATAGAGTATTGGCCTACAAGTTATTGGGTATGATTAAAAGAGTGTTACCTACAGGATTATTATGGCCAAAAGCTCCTCTTGTGTGGCTACATTCAAGGATATCTCCTAAACACAATATATTGCCGTATTGTGAGGCAGTAGCTGATATGATGGTGATATGAAGAAAGCAAGCACTGGTTTATTTTGGCAAAGAACCAGACATCATTATTTAGCCTTTTACTATGGATCAAAGTAATTGGTTAAAGCAGCACAGTGCAGATTGGTTGCTTGCTCAGAGAGGATTTGAAGGCGGTATAGATAATTATTATCCCCAAGAGAGGCTGATAAAATTTCTAAATGTAAATAATAATAATAATAATAATAATAATAATAAAATGTACACATTTCTTAATATGACACCCTTACAACCTCTACATAATGCTTTATTTACTGATGGCTCCTCTAAAGGACGTGCAGGATATCTTATAAATAATCAACAGGTAACCGTAGAGACTCCTGGGCTTTCTGCTCAGCTGGCAGTACTAAATGTTTTTCAGTCTGTAGATCATGCTTTTAATCTTGTTGACTGATAGTCTATATGTAGCTCAGTCAGTTCCTTTGTTGGAAATTTGTGGTACATTTCACTTCAATACGCCAGCTGGATCTCTATTTTCACAATTGCAAAAACATCATTCTTGCTAGAAAAGCCCTTTTTATATTGGTCATATAAGAGCTCGGTCTGATCTTTCTGGACCTTTAACTGCAGGCAACGACTGTATTGACAGACCTTTAATAGCAGAAGCTTTAGTTTCAGATCCCACTGTTTTTGCGAAGCATGATCATAATAAATTTCATCTCTCTAGCCACACCTTAAGGCTCCGACATAAGATCACAAAGGAGCAGGCTAGAGTGATGGTAAATCAGTGCCCTGTCTTACATTATCTCCAGTTCCTCATTGAGGGGTCAATCCACCAGGCCTTATGCCCAACCATATTTGGCAAATGGGTGTAACTCATTATTCAGGATTTGGAAAATTGAAATACATACATGTCTGTATTGATACTTGTTTAGGATTCATTTTTGCCTCTCTACAAACAGGAGAAGCTTCTAGAAATGTAATTGATCATTGCTTACAGGCTTTCAATGCTATGGGATTGCCAAAAATCATCAAGACAGATAATGGGCCTGCTTATACTGGAAACAACTTTACACAATTTTGTAAAGAATCTGGAATTGGACGTAAAACTGGAATTCCTTATAATCCAACGGGAGAAGGAATTGTTGAATGTGTGCGTTGAACTCTGAAAAATGGGCTTAAAGGGGTGGGGGGTGGGCAAACGGATCAAGGGAGAATCACATCCCTGTACACCACAAAAATTTTAAAATTTCAATGCCAAGGAACTCTCTGAGTACGGGGCAGAGGGCACGTTTCTGTGTGTGTGTGTGTGTGTGTGTGTGTGTGTGTGTGTGTGTTTCTGCAGGATGCTGAAAGAGTATGCTAGCTGCCAGAGTGGTTCATGAGACATACTGATGCTGGGACAAAGAGTGATGCTGATCGTGAGTTTGCAGACCATCCTGAAAATGATGATAGGAAAGCTGTACTGGGACCATGTCCTTGATTCATCTTTTCTTTTTTACATTCAAGTTGATGGATATGCCTGCTGGAGGAAATTTCACTATCAATGGAGAAAGTAATTACCAAGGATTGGGAACTAGTGACTCTACATGCTTTAGGGGGAGGACCAGCTACAGGCGCTTCTGCCCTAGTTTTGCAAGGAAAAAATTATGAGCTTCTTAGAACAGCAATAGATACAGATATAGGAAGGATGGAAACTTCTGTTTATTTGCAAGAGTCTCTAATATCCTTGTCTGAGGCAGTTCTCCAGAAAAGGATGGGACTTGATCTTTTATTCCTTCAACAGGGAGGACTGTGTGCAGCCCTCCATGAAGAATGTTGTTTTTACATCGATCATTCAGGAATAATAAAGGATTCTAAGGCTAAAGTTCGAGAAGGACTCTCAAAAAGGAAAAGAGAAAGAAAACAGCATGAGGGATGGCTTGATTCTTGGTTTTCCACTTCTCCATGGCTTACAACTTTAATTTCTACATTGCTTGGACCATTAATTGTAATTTTGTTGCTTTTATTTTTTGGACCATGTGTTTTAAACAGGTTGGTTGCTTTTATACAATATCACTTTCAGCAAGCTCAGCTATTCACAATGGCAGTTATTCATCACTATGAAGAAATGCATTAAATGCATGTGCAGCATGCAGCTTTGAGATGTCCTCTGTGGCTTTGGTCTGAATGGGATAAGGGTGTGCTACGAGGGCCAGTATGTCAAAGACGGGCCGCTGATGTTCTATGACCCTTATCAACCTAAGACAGAGGCACATGCCAAAAGACCATGCTTGTTCATAATAAACACTAAACGGCAGTGTTTGTGCAAATAAACACAAGCAAGAGGTGCATGTCCTCAGGGACAGGTAAGAGAGAGTGTGAACTCTGACCTAAGCCAGCCACGGCCACCAGCCACCATAATTCCCAGGTGGGACTATGGAACATAAGTAAATCTTATGCCCCAGTCCACCTAAAATTAAAAATAAAAATAAAAAGGGAAGAATTGTATCCTTCCCCCACCCTTGAGCGGGCTAATCAGACCTGGTTTGTCACAGTTGCCTAGCCCACCTGAGGTGGAGTCTTCTGACCAGGTGGAAGTCTCCTGTTTACCACATCCACAGGATTCCTGCAAAAACAAGACTGCCTGCTGAAGCTTGTTTTGAAACAAGAACTCACTCAGCTGAACCTAAGAATGGATCGTTACCTATAGAAATGTAGAACTGAAAATTAAACTTTGAGCTTTGGTCAGAGAAGTTTGTCTTGACTCCATATTTCTTTTACTCTCCTGTCCTGTCAAGCCCTGGCTTTCTTTCCAGGTACCAGGTTCTCAGTGGCCACAGGCAGCTACAGGCTTTGAGCTCTCATATATCTATTCAAGCTTTGCCCAGTATAGAAGCCCAGTCTCCTCCTGGCTGCCTTGAGATCAAGATGTAGAACTCTAGGCTCCTCCAGCCCCACATCTGCCTGAACATTGTCATGTTTCAAGCCATGATGATAATAGACTAAACCTCTGAAACTATAAACCAGTCTTAATTCAATGTTTGCCTTTATAAGAGTTGCCTTGGCCGAGGTGTCTCTCCACAGCAATAAAACCCAAACTAAGACAGAAGTTGGTACCAGGAATGGGGGTATTGCTGTGGTAGGTCTGACTATGCTTTTGTTTGGAGGAATGTAGATTTGGGAACACTGGATTAGGAAAGCAGAGGAATGCTTTAAGTGGGGCTTAGTGGGCCATAGTAGTGGGAGCATGGAAGGCAGCGGTGCTAGGGGGATGGGCGCAATCTGAACTATGGGGGCCTAGCTCAAGAGTTTTCAGAGACAAAGAATTTTAGTATGGTGTCTAGAGATTGTGTTTGTGATATTTTGGTGAAGAATGTGGCTGCTTTTTGCCCTTGTCTGAAGAATCTACCTGAGGCTAAAGTGAATAGATTTAGGTTAATTACACTGGATAGAAAATCTTAAAATAGCCTAGTATAGACTCTGCTCTGTGGTTCATGCTTATGAAGAGAATTTTGGTCAAACATAGAAACCTGAGAAAGGAAAAATACAAAGTGTATGGTTCAAGAAATAAAGGGGCACCAGGAAGTGGAATGGAGCTAAATGGAGTTCAAGGAGATTAGATACATCAAATGGAATTAAGGTGACTTAATAAGGTGACTTCCATTAATAAATGGTGACTTCGGGGCAAGATCTCACCCAGCGTCTTGTGAGAAGAATGTCCCTCAAGAGATATTGCCACCTATTCTAAATTTACAATAAATTTGCAGATTGCTGTTTGCGGTTGTGGAAGGAACAATTATATCACAGTAGGTATTATTATGACCTAGTTATTGTTTTCATTTGGACATAAGGAGATAATTGTGTATCAAGTTGACAAGGTATAGATTGTGATAGCTATTCTCTGTTGTCAATGTGACTTATTTAGAATGAAGCACAATCCAGAAATGGAAGATACACCTGATCCAGATTTGAGACTGGAAGATACAGGCTTTTGATCTGAATTTTGAATGACACACACTGTTGATCTAGACTGACACCTGCCTTTAATTCAGATCTTGAGACGTAGTGGTCATGTTTATAAGAAAAGGAATTAAAGAAAAGCTTAGGTCTATGTGTGATGCTACATGCTTTTAATCCCAGTACTTAGGAGACAGAGGCATGCAGATCTCTGCATTCAAGGCCAGCCTGGTCTACAGAACAAGTTCCAAGACAATCAAGCTTAGGCAGTGGAAGAAACCATCCAAAACAGAAATCTGGTGGATATAGTTGAACAAGGGAGTCATGTTCCAGTCCCAACAAGCAGCAGGACTTGACAGCTTCGGCCATGTGGTTCTGGCTTTAGAGTCAGGAAATCTCCCTCCACAACTAAGTAAAGTTGCTGAGGCCAGATGTGTGGCAGAGGTGTCCCCACATGGAGGCTCATAGAGGCCAGTATGTGAAACTATGAGGGTGAAGCATTGCCTCGGAGACCTCAAGATGTTAGATGGCAGAGCTGTGGGATACCTGCCAAGGAAAGCTGCTAACCCAGAGTGAAACTAGCCCCAGAGGAAGACATGTATTACAGACAACAAGATTGAAAGGAGTCATAGATCTTGCCAGGGACCAGCCTCAGCTTGGAGAGGGGTTCTGAGAGAAGGTGTTTCTGGGAACAGAGAAATGACTCAAAGTCAAACTGAGTGTCCAAGCTATTGTCCTATGTTCTGCTGGAGACAGCTTTCCGGGCTTCTTTCTCTCTGTTCTACTTTCTCTAGATATCCCCAGACAGCTCTCTCTGTATTTTCTGCTCAAGACAGTTCTCTCTTGCTATGCTAATTCTCTGGATAGCTCATCTCTTGCAGATCATAAGCTCACTCTTTTATTTTACATATTAAAATATTCTCTTTTGATTCTCTATGAATCCTGTGACCCAGCCCCTTGTTTCTTAGGAGACTGAAACCTCAATTTTTTTAAGCGTTGCAAGATTTCAGAGATAGGCCTGCCTCTGTTAAACATAGAGGATACGCTAGCTGGGTAGGATCCTGTCCTGAAATTACCATTTCTACCACACCTAGACCTAACCTTGTTTTGTCTCAGGCCAACCCTGAACTTAGGAATTTGTCTTTGTAAACATAAACAAAGAATTTTAGCTGGGTGGTCTCCTGTGATCACCACTTCCTCAATCTCTCTATCTCTTCCCTTAGTATCTTTCTGACAAGTTGGCTCACAGTATAGCTGTTTCGTTCCTTTAGATCTACGAAGCCCCTTATACAATTTATATCACACCCTTATGTTTTTTTTGAGAAATTATATATTTTTGAGCCCATGTTTTTAGAGTTCTTTTCCATAAACTTAGGAGCTGTCCTGACAGTCCCAACATTTACCATTTTGCTGAGACATTTACCATACCTTCACCTCCTGGACCCGTGCTGTCTCTGGTTATTAGGGAGTCATTAAGGTCAACAGGATAATCCTTGAAGCAGGAACATAAAATGTTATGTACATTATTATACAAACAAGCCTTGTGCCCGCAGTAGCCATGGACACTTGTGGAGGCCCATACCTGCTGGCTCTGTCCCTGACCCGGGAGCAGGAGCCATGCCATTCTGTCCCTACCAAGGCCATGCTGCACCCAGCAAGAGCTGAAGAGCATTTTGACATCAAACGTGGAGATGCAGAGTCTGGAGTCTGCCCAGCTGGTGTCTGGTCTTGCTTTGGTCCAGTCTTGACTCACTGGTCCCCCTCCCCTCTGTTTAAGAACTATAATGCATATCCTGTGCCATGATATGTTGGAAGGATGTGATCTGCTTTTTCATTTTGATTGTATAGGGGATTACAGTTTAAAGACTGCATGAAGCTCAGAAGAGACTTCGGACTTTTAAACACTGTCAAGACTGTGATAAACTCTGGGGATGTTTGAAGTTGGACTAAATGCATTTTGCATTATGTTATGGCTACAAGCCTACAGGGTCAGGGAGTGGAATGTGGTGGTTTGAATAGGCTTGCCCCCTGTGGATTCATGTGTTTGAATGCTTGGCCCATGGGGAGTAGCACTATTAGGAGGTGTGGCCTTGTTGGAGCAAGTGTGCCACAAGTTTAGAGGTCTTATACAGATACTCAAGCTTTGCCCAGTGTGCAACCCCAGTCTCCTCCTGGCTGCCTTGAGATCAAGATGTAGAACTCCAGGCTCCTTCAGCCCCATGTCTGCCTGAACACTGCCATACTTCCTGCCATGATGATCATGGACTAAACCACTGAAACCAGCCAGCTCCAATTCAATGTTTGCCTTTATGAGAGTTGCCTTGGTCATAGGGTTTCTTCACAGCAATAGAAACCCAAACTAAGACACTGCTTTAATGTCAACATCATTCTTCCCTAGTGTGGGATTTCTGACCTACACACAATGTTGCAATTTTCTTCACCTCTAAAAAGCAAACCCTTCTTTGAAGGCACAGTCTCCTCATCCTTGTTCCTCCTCACACCAGAGCATGGCTGATTTCCCGCCCCCCCCCCCCGCCCCATTCACTGTCACTAACTATTCTCCTTCTGTTCCATTAGATACATGCCAATCCCTGCTGCTCAAGAGAGATAGCTCATTAATGGACTATCATAGTGCCAAATAAAAGGGTCAGGTTTCATTTTTCATCTCATTTGAATTATCAACAGCCTTTTGTGTGGTTGAAACACCATTTGTTGGGGGTAGTTCAAGGCTAAATGTACAGCCCTGGCTGTCCTGGACTCTTTGTCCTGGTTGGCCTTGAACTCACAGAGTTCCATCTACCTCTGTCTCCTGAGTGCTGGGATTAAAGGTGTGTACCAACACCACCTATCACCCACTACCACCTTTTCTTTCTGGATGTTCTAGTCATCCATCTTCCAGCCCCTTTTCTTGAGTTCTCTGTGAGCTCACTGGCAAGAAATTCTTCCCACTGTCTTGGGTCCTTTCTGTCTCAGATCTTCTGTTTTGATGATGAGATGGCCAAGGTCAAGGGCCTCATCCCCATCACTGGTTGGCAGGGAACAGTGAAATAGTTCCTTATTGGTCCTTACATTTATCTCTGCTCATTCAGCTCTATCCACCCCAACCCGACTAGACTCAGACCCCAGAGCCTTGACTCTTCTATTCAAAAAATGTAAAGGCTTTCCTTCTCGTCAAAAGTATAGATGGACCCAAATCCTTCCCACCCACCATGCTCTCGGCCTCCTAGGTTCTACAAAAGCTTTATTCCTTCAAGTGTGCTATCAAGTTAGGGCCTCCATGGTAGCAGCAGCATTACTGGCTACATAATAAATGCTTTTGAAAAGTTGTGTTGAAAGCCTGGAGAGATACTCAGTAAGTGGTTCAAGTGTTTGCCACACAAGTGTGAGGGGTGGAGTTTAGATCCCCAGAGTCCAGGTAAACACTGGGTGGCCTTGGCAGCCCACCTGTAATTCTAGCCTTGAAAGGCAGAGATGGGATTCTCAGAGCAAGCCGGCTGTTAAGACTAGACAGATCAGTGAGCTCCAGGTTTGAACAAAAGATCCTGTCTCTTCGACTAAGGCAGAAAAAGCGTTTAAGGATGATTCCCAACATCTACCTTGTGCATGCATATCATGCATACCCACATATATGCATGTTCTCACATGTGCACACATATAGGCAAATGTGCAGGCTCACACACATACACACATGGAAAAAAAAGAAAAATGTTGAATAAACTGTTCAACCATGCTGAATCACAGTGGACAGCAATTGGGACATATCTGGTAAAGACAGCCTAACTATTCTATTTCTAACCTCTTGGAGGAGAATATGTACAAAGACAGTGATTGCAGCATTCTCTATAAATGAGTATAATACAAAGCACAGAAAATATACACTGTCTTAGTCAGGGTTTTTATTCCTGCACAAACATCATGACCAAGAAGCAAATTGGGGAGGAAAGGGTTTATTCAGCTTACACTTCCACGTTGCTGTTCATAACCAAAGGAAGTCAGGACAGGAACTCAAGCAGGTCAGGAAGGAGGAGCTGATACAGAGGTCATGGAGGGATGTTATTTATTGGCTTGCTTCCCCTGGCTTGTTCAGCTTGCTTTCTTGTAGAACCTAAGACTACCAGCCCATAGATAGTACCACCCACAAGGGGCCCTCCCCCTTGATCACTAATTGAGAAAATGCCCCACAGCTGGACTCATGGAGGCACTTCCCCAACTGAAGCTCCTTTCTCTGTGATAACTCCAGCCTGGGTCAAGTTGACACACAAAACCAGCCAGTACATCCTTTAACCAGGAAATTGCTACATTGTGACATAGACTACATGATTAATGGACACCAAAAACGAGTGTTCTAGAGCTACACGTATGAACATGATTGGTTCTCAGATAAAACTTAATGTTGGGACTGGGGCTGTGGCTCAGTTGGTAGAGTGATTGCTTAGCATGCACGATGCCCTGGATTTGATTCCCAGTACTTATAACTTAGGTATAGTGGAGAACTCCTGTAATCCAGCACCTGAAAAGTAGAGTACGGAGAATCGGGAGTTTAAGGTCATCTCTGTCTACATAGCAAGTTTGAGGCTAGCCTGAGATACCTGAGATCCTATCTCAAATAAACAAAGAATTTGACGTTGCATTAACAAGTATCTACAGTTATTTATAAATTTCTAAATCATTTACAGATTTACTTTGTCCTCTTTTAAATCATTTGCAGCATTTTAAATAATTGTTATACATTTGTAGGTAAGAATATTGTCAATAAACACACACCAATATGGGTGAAGAGACTCACAACTCACTACCTCAGGGCAGTGACAACCTTCAGAGAAAGCAGGGGAAGAAAGGAAAGGGCTTTCACGCAGATCCTTAGCATTTTTTTCCTTTAAAAGAAAGGTTCTAAAATAAATATGTTAAAGATGTATTTATAAAACCTGACACATCTTAGCATTGCCATGACACTATCTCCCTTTTGTGCCCACAAATGAGTATTTATCCTGTTATCTTTGACTTCTCCGTATGTTTTAAATAGTTCAAGACATTTTAAACCAATGGAAAAAAAATTCTTGCAAAAAAGTAAACCACCTGAGAAAAGGCCAGGCTGGCTGGGCGCGGCTGCCTTTGAGCCATAAGGGCAAAATTACAGTTTGGCAGAAACACCAGGAGTTGTGTTGCTAGGATTGTTTGGGTGATAATTCTTTGCTGCACAGGCATGATGTTTGGGTCAAAAGGGAAAAAGGGACCACTCCCTGTGTGACGGGGACACTGCCCTCCGCAGAGCAGGCAGCTACAGCAGAGGCAATGGTTCTCTAGGATGCTGTGTCAGTGGGTCATGGAACACACCTGTTCCACCTGTGACACAATTTAGTAAGAGTCATAGTTTCAGGACTGGAACAAGCAGGATGGAATGGGGGTGCTCTGGGCTCTATTTTTGAAATAGAAAGTGGGGTCCAGGTGGTAAGCACTAGATTAGGTTTTAAGTTCTGGCTCAATTCACAAAGACCAACTGTTGAGGTTTTGTCTTTTACTGTCTTACTGTAATGCTAAATTTGGGTCCCAAGACCCGGAGTCTGAACGTAGACCTAAATGACCCTGCCCTCAAGTTAATTCTGATTGGTAAATAAAGATGCCAACAGCCAATAGTTGAGCAGAAAAGACATAGGTAGGGTTTAGGTTTCCCTGGCTTGGGTTAGGAGTCAAGAAAGCAAGGCCCTATGGGAGTTAAGACAGTCCAGATGAAACATAGTAAGTAATAATTCGAGGTTATTTGTAGGGAAGTAGATTCTAAGAACATAGAGGGTAGATACCTGCCCGGCTCTTATGCTGTTTAAGGTGCATTGTAAATATAAAGGTTGTTTGTGTCTTTTATCTGGGAACTAAATGGTTAAAGGCAGGATAGAAACCCCTTGTAGGGATTAAAAACTTCTACTTCAACAAACCTTAAAATAAAGTGATTTTTACCCTCAGTCACAGATGACTTTCCAGTTTTTCTATGAAATATAAAAATAAAAAAGCTGGGTAGTGGTGGCATACACCCTTGATTCTAGCACTTGGGAGGCAGAGGCAGGTAGATCTCTGAGTTTGAGGCCAGCCTGGTCTACGGGGAGAGTCCCAGGATAGCCAGGGCTATACAGTAAAACTCTGTCTTGAAAAACCAAAGTAAGTAAATAAGTAAACAAATAGCTTTAATTAGCTTCAATTTCTTTATTCCACAGGGAAAATATAAGGAAGGAGGCCAAAGTGACCTAATTGTAGAGTAATCAGATACATTGTTATATAAACAAAATATGACGTAGATTGTATTGAATGCTTTGATTGATCCATGTTGACCAGGAACAATGGTTACCAGTAAGGAAAAAAAGAGTATGTCTAATCTTGCCTTATTTTTTTTTTTTTAACTTTTGATACAAGATGTCACTATACAGTTCATGCTGGCCTCAGGGTTTGCTGTGTGGCCCTGTCTGGGCTCAAACTTGCAGTTCTTCTGCCTCAGCCTTCTGAGTTCTGGACTTACAGGCTTGTCCATCTGTCAGCATCTTGCCATTTTTATGAAAAGAACTGTGTGTGTGTGTGTGTGTGTGTGTGTGTGTACGTGCAGGGGAACCACAGGAGAATCCAGGCACTTAAAATGGTGGTGATCCAATGGCCCACCCCTGCCACCCTAGTGACAAGTCAAGACCTGCCTGAGTTGCATAACCAGAGGAAGGACAACCTGGACAACCTGGCAAGACCCTGTCTCAAGTCAAGATGAAGAAAATCTTAAATGGGGTTAGGAATGTAGCTTATGTTTCACAGACATAAAGCCCTGTGTTTACCCTTAGTCCTGACAGAATGGTGATGATGGTAGTGATGGTGATGATAGTGATGATGGTAGTGATGGTGATGATGGTGATGATGCTGATGATGGTGATGATGCTGATGATGGTGATGATGGTAGTGATGGTGATGATGGTAGTGATGGTGATGATGGTGATGATGCTGATGATGGTGATGATGGTGATGATGGTGATGATGGTGATGATGGTGATGATGCTCGTGACATTAAAGGGATAAGAATGAGGTCGTTGTCGTTTTCTTTAATTTTGAATTCATAATCTATTTAATTTTTAGGTAGAGGAATTCTTTGTTCAGTTGAGACTGAATACATAATATTAATGTGTTCAAATCCACTGATGGGCATAAAAAATCAGGAAAAAAAAACTGTAGGTTATACCACATCACACATTATTTGACTGTTCTAAAATTCAAAGGAATGACATATTCTCACAAAAAAAATTTTTTTAAAGAAGTTGTCATACTTTTGTGAAAATCAGACTAGAAAATTAATGGTTTTTTAGTAGAAAGAGATTCCAAAAAACTGGCTCATTATATGATTTAAAATTAAATAAACCTTGCTGTCACACACAACGGTGCTCTTCAGAGGATTTAGAATTGACATCAAATAGTTTGCAACCAATACAGTCTGGCAGCAACCAATGAGAACCTGGTTCTAAGGGCTCAGAACACTCAATACCAATACTGAGTCATACTGGTGGATCAGGTCTCACTACCAGAGGCAAACAAACAAACAAACGAAGTTAATGGAAGCAAATGGAAATACCTTAACTAGCCTAGAAATCCAAAAGTATCAGTCCTGAATGTCCCCACTGAGAGCCCCTCCCACCCTGAAAGGTTTTTCTCATGTTCCTAAAAAGAAAAAAAAAAAAGCATCAAACTAGCAAAAGCCAGCTGTCTTAGGGTTTTATTGTTGTGAGCAGACACCATGACCAAGGCAATCTTATAAGGACCACATTTAATTGGGGCTGGCTTACAGGTTCAGAGGTTCAGTCCATTGTCATCAAGGAGAGAGCATGGCAGCATCCAGGCAGACACGGTGCAGGAGGAGCTGAGAGCTCTACATCTTCATTTGAAGGCTGCTAGGAGAAAACTGGCTTCCAGGCAGCTAAGAAGAGGATATTAAAGCTCATGTCCAAAGTGACACACCTACTCCAACAAGGCCACACCCACTCCAATAAGTCCACACCCACTCCAATAAGGCCACACCTACTCAACAAGGCCACACCCACTTCAACAAGGCCACACCTCCTAATGGTGCCAGTCCCTGGCCCAAGCATATACAAACCATCACACCAATCTCCTTAAAATTAAGACTGCCAGGGTGATGAACAATCTCCCCAGACACACAAAGTTTTATTCTAACAGTTTTGTTTGTTTGTTTGTTTGTTTGTTTTTGCAACTGCACAGAAACGCACAAGTAACTCCTCAAAGGAAACACACACACACACACACACACACACACACACAAATGGAAACTGCCCAAGAAAGAGAGCAGCTTACAAAGAGAAAACCAGAAAGGAGGGCGTGTGTGCATGAAAAATGGTGACCAGTTAAGCCTTGGAGGCGCAAACCTTAATCCCAGGCAGAGGCTGGCAGATCTCTGAGTTCAAGGCCAACCTGGTCTACAGAATGAGTTCTAGGACAGCCAGTGCTACACAGAAAAACTATGCGGTGCAAACTACACCCCACCCACCCCAACCCACCCTACGCCACCCCTTGCTGTATAGGGAGAAGGAGAGGGAGAGGGAGAGGGAGAGAGAATATGAGATTTTGTTTGCTTTGGACAAATACATTTTTCCACGACAAACGCAGATGTGCAAATGTGCAATTCCCGGGCCAAAGGGAATGAATTTGGGCTTTGATCCATATTTCCAAGCTGGCCTTCTAGAAAGCATGGCTCGTTTGATTCTTTTTATTTTTGTTTCTAATCACATCCCGCTCCCATCGCTGACGTGGTCAGAAAATTCTGCCTAACTTAGAACCCGGGAGTCCCACAGTGAGGTTAAGGGACTCCTTCCTTGGAACGTGCAGGGCTTCCCCATGCTTCTTAATGGAAGGCAGGGGATCCGTCACTCTGCCCGGACCACCGAGCTGGGACAGCAGAGTTCGCCGCAGGTCAGGGCGCAGTGGGGCCTGGCGGGGCGGAGGAGGGCGGCCCGGGGCGGGGCAGCTCGGCCGGTCCCTCCCCTGCGGCCGCGTCCCCGCCGGTTCTGCCGACGTGGCGGGGCGGGACCCGGGGCTCCGGCGCGCACTCGGCCAGCCAAGCGGTAAGAGCCCGGGGCGCCCTCTCCCCATCCCCTTCCCGGGCGGGAGGGGACCAGAGCGTCGCGACCCCTGTCCGCCGCGGGTCGTGAGAAGTCACCGGCCAGGAACGGTCCGGAGAAAGCAACTTGCTTGGGGACGAAGGTCGGTGGGGAGGCGCGGGCGGCGCGGCCGAGGGCCCTGCGTGGGTGTGGGCGTGTGAGTGTGTGTGTGTGAGTGTGTGTCGCTCCGTGTCCACGCTCATGCACACACCCACACGCCCGCACGCCCGGTCTGCACCCTCGTCCCGCCTGGAGCTCCGCGGAGTCCGCTGCCAGAGGCGCAGCACAAGCCAGTCTGGAAAGTTTCCCCAAGTGTCCCAAGTCTGAGGCGGGTGGCAGGGTCCTCCCAGCATTCTGAGGGATCCAGTTCTTGCTAGTCAGAGACCTCCAATCCAGGGTGGGCTTGCTCTCCCCCTGGGAACACCGAGGTCAAGGTCAACAGGCCTTGACCTCCATCCTGGTCCATCATCCTTCCCTGTGTGCCCCCCAACCCCACCCCCATCCCCGGCGCACATGGCTGTGCTCCTGCCCCCTGCAACACCCTAGGCTAGCACTGCGTGCATTGCCAGGACCCTCTTGGGCCCCCTCTTCCCCACCCCAAAGGCAGCCATGTACCCAGCCGGCTTGTCTTCTCCTCCAAGGAATCTGGTGAGTATTTCCCAGCCGTCAGTCAGTCCGCGCTTGGATTTCACTGGCTTTTCTTAAAGAAGGAGGACTTTCGGCAGACTATGGGAGCACTATCTCGGCCATACCATGTGTCCACCCTGAGCCTCTTGATAGATGGCTTTTTAAATCAGCAGCCCTTGAACTCCTCCCTGGGCCCAGAACAAGAGCCAAAGAGTCATCCTGAGAGCCCCCTTAGCTCACCTGGATACCTAGAGGTTCTTTCTCTCCAACCCACGCTCCCAGGCTCTCTCCTTCGTTTCCTCTATCAATCCTGAAATGTTCTGATGAACTTTTTACATTGAAAGCTCCCAGCAGTGGAACGAAACTCCGAGGGTGGGATTTGAAACACAAGTGGGCCAGTGTAGAAGGAATTTGGGAACGGGGTAGGGGTGGGGGGTTGGGAAGCTTCCTGAATCTTGGGGGTTCAGGTGTGTAAGTAGCTATTTCTTTCGTTAGAGCAGGCTTATGTGAATGATCGTTTTCGCTCAAATCAATATGAAACACGGTATATTTCCGTTGAGCAAATATTTGCGGGTCAGAACGAAGCAGGTCTCATGGCTCGCGGCCTTGAAGGGTGACACAGAAAAGACTTCTAAAAGAATTAGAGAAGTCTGAGAAAGTCTCAGAAGAAGGGACACGGGAGCGGTTAATTTTTAGGAGGTTGTGGAGTAAACAAAGAGCAACTTCAAAGTTAAGGATGACACTAGATGCTGGGTAGTCATGGGAACCAGAATTGGCCTGACCGGAAGACATAATATGAATATGGGTGCAGGCAGCCAGCCGGGAGGGTTAGGGGCAGCGTGAGCAGTGAGGACTGCTGCGGGGAGACAGAATCGTAAGTGATGATCTATAAGAGATAGGGTGGCCTCGGACTGTGAAGGGCCACACAAACACCCTTGTTAGTAGTTGTGTGTTTGGGTGGGAGGGTGGGTGCTTTGCCTGCATGTGTGTATCTGTGGGCCGTATACATGCAATGCCCACTGAGACCAGAAGAGGGCGTTGGATTTCCCCCCCTCCCCGGGGTGGGGGGTGGAGCTGGAGTTATAGAGGGTTGTGAGCTGCTATGTGGGTACTAGAAACCCAACCCATGCAAGTCCTCTGGAAGAGCAGCCTGTGCTCTTAATTGCTGAACCATCTCTCTAGCCCCCACTTAGTTCATAAGCAACACAAAAAACGGTTCTCTTCTGTTGTCCAAAAATACCTGCCAGGTACAGAGACAGACCTGAGTGTGTGCGCTGTGAAGGCTGGACAGATCTGGGAGCCTCTCCTTTGTGGATTTACCCAGAGGACGGAGCCACACTTTTGTAAAGTACGAGAGACAATCTGGGACAGAGTATCATGTAGCCGCGTTTGTGTCTCACCAAGTGAGGCCACTGAGAAAGAAAGCCATCGACTGTCACTACATTTTCATGACATTTTAATACCAAGAAAAGCACGGGTGCTAAATGGCCCAATGAAGACAGAGCTTTACTTCCAATATATTTAGACTTATGAAAACCTTGAAACCCTCTCCTCATTTTTCTCTGCAGTCAGGACGCGGGAACAACGTTTCCAGATCAGGTTATCCATTCCAGCTTGACAGAGGGGGAGCTGGAAGCCCTGGAGAATGAGGGAGTTGTTTGCCTAGACACTGCAGTCAGACCCAGGGCCACTGTGTGGGCTTTCCACTTCAGAATCCACCTCACTGTTCCTCCGTGCCGCCTCTGGTGTCAGACACACACACACACACACACACACACACACACACTCACGCACAGATGTGCATCTTGACATTTCTGTATTTGCACATACTCTCACCAGCCTGAATACTCATGGCAAAGGTATGATCAAGATCCTTCCTTGCTCTACTTCGGGGTGTTATTTATTATGTGTTTTGCAGTTATCTCTCTAGATTTCCTTCCTTTTGATATTTTTTCTTCAGTGCTAGGAATCGAACCCTTGTGCGTGTTAGGCAGGCACTCTCCCACTGAGCCACAGACCATTCCCGAATGACTTTTTAATGGTTCTGTTCCAGCTCCTCATACATTTCTCGTTTCTGAAATGAAGTCCCCATGCCTTCCACGCTTACTTGGGTCGCCGTAAGATAGCCACTCCAGTGGTTCTAAGGGCATTTTTAGATGATGAATAAATTTGCTCATGAAAAACTAACTTATTCCCGGCCCACAATGGCTTCATTATGCACCCCTTTCCTCTCCTTGGAGTTTCCTGAAGCGGCTTCCTTGTTTCCGTGGGTCAAAGCCACCGACAAGGGCTGCAGAGATCAGAGATCCAAACCCAAATCGGAAGAGACTTCCAACCGCGCGGATTGGATGAGCAGCGCCTACCCAGGATGCACGAGGACTCACTCGAGTCTCGGTCCTGCCCTAGTCTCTGCTCAGAAACAGCTGTCCATTTAGAGCACAGTTTCTGGCGGTGACAGACAAAAAGGCACAGTGTTTAAACTGGTGACACGTTCCCCATCACAGTGTCATCCAGAACCAGTGAAGGTCTGTCAGAACAGACGGAGGACTCGGGCTGAAGCTCAGTTGGCCGAGTGATGGCTTAGTATGCCTGAAGCCCCTGACCCACCCACAGCCGTGCGTAAACCAGGCGTGCTGGCGAATGAATGCCTGTGATCTTAACACTCTGGAGATGACCGCAGGAGAATCAAAGGTGCAGGGTCATCCTTGGCTATATAGAAGGCCAGCCTAGGCTAAATGACAGCCCATCTTAAAAAGAAAGGAAGGAAGGAAGGAAGGAAGGAAGGAAGGAAGGAAGGAAGGAAGGAAGGAAGGAGGTAAATTATTGTTTTGTTCGCTGTTTTGGTAGGTAATAGAGAAAAATCAGACCTGTAAGAGAAAACAGAAAAGATTAAAATAATTAAATGAATACAGATTAGGAATATAATTAGAAGTTAAAACGGGGCTCGTCCCCACAATCACTTTGACCTTTGCATAGTGTAGGCATTCTGCAAGTTCATTTTAACAACCCCCACGGAACACCTTAGGGATGAGTCTTGGTTTCCGAAGGGCTGGTTTTTGCTGTTGGTTGAACACAGCATAGACACCAAGAGGAGACCTTTAACTGCAGCAGCCTTTCTGTTACGTCAGGTGGACTAACTGAAGGCCATTTGGCCACCAGAGGCGGCTGAGGGCTGTGGGTCCTGCCCTCTGCGGCTCTCCCACACAAACGATTTTCCCATGAGCCTCCCTGGACTTCTGCTGAATACTCCCATGCGCGCTAGCAGCCCAGCCTGGTTCCAGCCTGTCCCTGGACGCCTGTGGCCCTTGCTTATCCTATATTCTAAAGCCAGGGCGAGCCAGAGCCCAGCTAGCTTCAGGCTTTAGAGTTCTGCTGTCAGCAAGAAGCTATAGAAAAGCCCAGCCCCCAAGGACCGTGGGCTGTTGGGCTTGATACAATCTTAGACCCATACATAGAAGGACAGAGGACACGGGGCGTTGTTTCTAATGGGAGCACATGTCTTATGGGCTTGCCATGCCATGGGGCAATACATTTCTACACAGGCTTATGCAATTTGCCATACCCTTAAAAACCCTAAAACATCAATCCGAGAGGATGAAGGCTGGGGCCTCTCAGAGGATAGACACCCAGTGATAAACCGTAAATGCTTACTAAAGACCTCTGAGACGGTGTGCCTGGGCTGAGCAACATAGATATTAGCCAACCATCATAGGATATAAATTAAAATGTATTATCAGGCACATAGGTCATATGGCACATGCCACAGGATATTAGGATACCTGTGAGTGTTATAATAATGGAGGCATTCATCGTAGTTTTCATTTGCCCAGAAATGATTATCATGACTACATTCGTTCTCATACGTAGGGATATATATCTTTTATCCCAGCACTCGGGAGGCAGAAGCAGGCCGGTCTCTGTGAGTTTGAGGTTAGAAGACTTGGTCTCAAAAAGAAAAGAAAAAAAAAAAAAAGCTAAGGAAAGTTAAGTTGATTGGAGCTTCTTAATTATCCAGATTAATAATAAGGGTGTTCAAATTAGTTTACAAAGAAACAAAAATATCAGATAAGGTCTATGACTAGCGGTAGTTGACAAAACCAAAATGAAACAAACCAAAACCAGATAAAAATTGCGTGGCTGTGTGGATGCGCTTGCTGTTTCTTCTGGAGCCTGTTCTCCAGGTTATATCCGGAAGATCGGGAAAGAAGACAAGAGTGAGAAAGAGATCTTTCTTACTCCTTAGGCCCCCATGCCAAGCTGGGGCTAGACGGTGGTCTGTGTGCGAGCTTAGACAGTGACAGTTCTGATTCTGTGGCTTTACAGCCACGTGGTCTGCGCTGCCTCTGCAATGATCCGCCATTACCGAGAAGTAATAACTGCGTGTGAACAGGGAGGCTCATCTAGGTCAATAAAATTTTATTTACCCAGGCAGGGAAAGGCAAAGGGCAAGACCTGACCAGCAGACCACACTTTGCCAACCCCTTACTCCAGGCCAGGCCCAATGCACACAGAAGTTTTCGTTATCGGCTTCCCACTGAAAACGCCTTTTCAAGTGTTCCCTGATGTCCAGTCTGTTCCTTTGTGCTCCTGCGACCCAACACAACATCCTCTCTCAGCCCAGTGGTCTCGAGCCATCTTTACTGCTTCCGCAAGGTTTCAGACAGACCCACAGCTAGCACTGCCTGCCTTAGACCCCAGACACCAGCCAGAGCAACGTGAATAACCTTCGCCGTTCCCGCTGTAGACTTGCTTACAGGAGTGTGGACATCCCAAACGTCCATACTTTGGTTTAAATGTTCTAACTTAATTTTAGAATGTATAGCTAGAGTTCCCTCCTGAGGCCCATGCACTTACAGATTAGTCCCTAACTTGGCGCTAAGAGGGAGGTGGGAACTTGAGAGGTGGGGCCCCGTAGGAGCAATGCCAGTCGCTGGAGCTGTGCCCTTGAAGGAGAGTGAGACCCAGTTCTTCTATTTTTGCTTCCTGACTATGAAATGAGAGGTACCGGCCACAGAGTGACATCCATTCGTGTTATAATGTGTGATGTCCCTCTAAAGTTAGGGACTTCCCAAGATGTGACTCAAAGTAATTCCTCTCCACAGACTGATTATCTCAGGAATCCGTTGTAGTGACAGAACACCTCTGAGATGTGAAGGACAGTCTCATCACAGCGTCATTTGAAGCCACCTGCCATAAGAGCACAGGCCTTCTCTGTGCTGTCTTAAGTGTTGAGCATGTTTCTTGAGCTTCCTAATATATGCAGAAACATACATATTAACATATATACATGTTAATATATTCAATTAGTTGATAATTGAAAAAATAATAAGTAATCATAATTAATATAATGTTATATATATGTATATATATATATATATATATATATATATCCAAGAACCTTGTCTTCCTTGGGTTTTCAGTATAATAATAATAATAATAATAATAATAACAACAACAACAACAATAATAATAATAATAATAATAAATACCTGAAGTAACTTTTTTCAGCTAGTTCTGTTTGTCTAAGATGAAGCAGAAGCAAAGCATTCTGGGAATTCAGGAAAAACATTAAATCTAGATGAGAGACACAAAGAGTGAACAAGTGTGGGTTTTACCTGGACCTTAAATATGTTAGCAAGACAATATGTCAGACAAGGACAGGGAGAACAAATACTTAGCAGATATCTTATCTGATTGATTAGCCAGCACCAAAGTCCGTAGAGTCATGCTTGTCTTCATAGAAATTGCTTTGTCTCTGCGCCCGCGACAGTGACTACCTCCAGCTCACCTGGCCGTCTGTGACTCGGCGCTGCTCTGGGCCCACTTAAGCCCCTTAGGTTTAGTCCATCCAATTGAGCAGCAGCGCCTTCACCCCGAGGTTGTGAAGGAGAAGGGAAAGGGAAAGCCGGTCTAATTTGCCGCTGCCCCTCCCACCGTGTTGTATCTCACAGCCTTAGTGACGGGCGTGTCTTCTGGGCCCCGCCTGTTGTGAAGTATCAGATTTTTATAGCCAGCAGCAGTCTTGTGAATGTGTCTGCATTTTTTATTATTTTTTATTTGCTTTATTTACATTTCAAATAGTATTCCCTTTCCGCATTACCCCTCTGAAAACCCCCTATCCCATCCCCCCTGCACCCCAATTTCCTGACTTGCGTTTCCCTATTCTGGGGAATCGAGCCTTCAAAGAACCAATGGCCTGTCCTCTCATTGATGTCTGAAATGGTCATCTTCTGCTACATATGTAGCTGGAGCCGTGGTCTTTTGTTGGTGGTTTAGTCCCTGGGAGCTCTGGTGGTGGGGCGGGGGTGGGGGTGGGGGGGGTTACTGGTTGGTACATATTATTGCTTCTCCTGCAGGGTTGCATACCTCTTCAGCGCCTTGGGTCCTTTCTCTAGCTCCTCCATTGGGGACCCTATGCTCATTCTATTGGTTGGCTGTGAGCCATTGATATTTTGATCCACTTTCCAGTGAGAATCAAAGTATCCACACTTTAGTCTTCCTTCTTCTTGAGCTTCATAGGGTCTGTCAGTTGCTTCCTGGATATTCCGAGTTTGGGGCATAATATCCACTTATCAGCGAGTGCATACCATGTGTGTTCTTTTGTGATTGGGTTACCTCACTCAGGATGATATTTTCTAGCTCCGTCCATTTGCCGAAGAAGAATTTCATGAATTCATTGTTTATAATAGCTGAGTAGTACTCCATCCTTTGTCTCATTTAATGCTTGGAATAGACTAGTGGGAACTAAGCATAACGGATCAGAGCATCGGACCGCGGATGGCGGTACATGGTGTGGCTTTACCTCAAGGGGGCTAGGCATAGAGAGCTTCTGCGATGCATCCAGGACAGCCGCGTAAGTAGAACAGCAGGATGTGGATTTGGTTCCACTGAAGAGAAGGAAAGCCCAGCAGTGGAGCTGTGAGCAGCTCCACCCTGAGCACCCAGCAGGGAAGAGAAGTGGGGAATGGGCGTGGCTTCTGAACACCAACGCTCTGGTGGGGTTCAGTCTCAAGGTTAGACGGTTCTCGAACTTCAATTCTGTCATTTACTATATGCCTTCTAAGCCTCAGTTTTCTGATCTGGAAAATCAGAGGAGCTCATTATACTTCATAAGCAACAATACATTTGCATAGCCTGGCTACTATAAGCAACCAGTAAATCATAGCTCTGGGAGTTTTATAGTCTCTGTTTTAATTCAAAGCTTTAATTTGAGAGTTTTACGCAGAGTACTTTATTTACATCACTTCCACTGTTCTCTCCCCCTCCTCACATGCCCCCCACTCCTCAAATCCCTGACCTCGTCTTTTAATATTATTACATATATAGGCATAAGTATGTAAATACATGCACACACGTGTGTACGTGCCTGCTGCATCCATATAGTGTTGCTCTTATGTCTGTTTGCTTATGGCTGACTGCTTGGGATTGGGTAACCTATCAGGCGGCTCATCCTTGAAGAAGGCTGTCTCCTCAGTAGCCTGGAGCTCTTCATTTAGGGGCGGGGCCTTGTGAGATATCTGCATCTCACTTCAGCAGGCCAGCTGGTGTTACCATTACGCGGGTCTTGATTAGGTGACTATGTTGTTAGGATTTCTTGGGTGCAGCTTCCCCGACTTCTATGGAAAGCATGATCTCACAGCAGACATCCTGGTCCACTGGTTCATATAATTGTTCTGCCCTCCCCTCCGCGGTATCTCTGAGTCTTAGGTGTAAGAGTTGCATTGTCAGTGTATTAACTGGGGCCAGGCACCCCCACAGACAAGTGTTGACCATTTGGGGGCTTCTGAAATGATCTCCATCTGCTGCAAATATGCTTGTTTGATACAGAGTAAGAACTGCCTGTCTAAAGAGAAAGACAAGCATTTGGGATGAAGTGAGAAATTATACTGGCTTAGGAAAATGGCCGTAGTAGATTCTCTTTAGAATCTGTGACTTCTATATACTATATATTCTTAAGAGGGTGAAGTTTTCCTGGACAAGAGCATTGGGATTTAAAGCCTGTTATTGAGAGAATTGTAGGATGTGTTGTAAGAAACACACAAGGAGACCTGCTGTTAAGAAATCTCAACACTCGGGAGGTAGAGGCCGGTGGATCTTTGAGTGTGAGGCCAGCCTGGTCTACAGAGTGAGTTCTAGGACAGCCAGGGCCACACAGAGAAATTCTGTCTAATTTTTTAAAAAATGGAAGGAAGGAAGGGAGGGAGAAAGGAAGGAAGGATGGAAGGAAAGAAGGAAGGAAGGAAGGAAGGAAGGAAGGAAGGAAGGAAGAAAGGAAGAAAAAGAAAGAAACAATAAGTCATGAGGAGATGTCTACTTGGCCACGAGAATTACTTATAACCATATTAAGCTACAGTTTACAAATCATAAAATCCACTTACTATGGAGTTTCCTGTGTTTAGGCACTCTGGATAGCGGTTTTTGGTGTATTGACACATCTATACAGCCAGACGCCCCTCAACTGTAGAATATTCATGTCACCTCCAAGAGAACCCTACTCTGAGTTAGCAAGTACTCCCCATTCCTCCTCCCTTGAACCCCTAAAACAGCCACGTGTCCATTCTGTGTCCCTGGAACGGAGGTAGGTGTGTGAGAACCACAACGAGCAAGCAGTGTATGAAGCCGGTTACGCAGGACTGTGGTCACCAGGGGCCGTGTGCAAGTCCTTGTGCGTGTTGACGATGCTGCAAAACTTCATAGCTTATTAATCAAGTTCAAAGATTCATTTTTTTTGGGGGGGGGACTTTTTTTTTTTTTGAGACAGGGTTTCTCTGTGTAGCCCTGGCTGTCCTGGAACTTACTCTGTAGACCAGGCTGACCTCGAACTCAGAAATCCACCTGCCTCTGCCTCCCAAGTGCTGGGATTACAGGTGTGCGCCACTACCACCCGGCGAAGATTCACTTTTGTTCAAACAAAATATTCTCATTCATTCACTCACTGTGTGAAGGGTATGTGGAGGGTTCCCACCTGCACTGATTCCCTTCTGGAGTCAGAGGACCACTCACAGAAGGATGTTCTCTCTTTCCACCACGGGTTGGGATAACTCCGGTGGTACCAGTCATTCTTTTGTTTTGTTTGCTTTTTTTTTTTTTTTTTTATTTAGTCTCTTCATAGGTAGCCCAGGCTGTCCTCAAAATCATTTTTCCAGACCAGAAAACTGATGCTTAGAGAGCATACGCTAAGTAAGCACCTGTTGACCACACAGGAGAATTGAAGTTTGAGCCATGTCTAACCATGAGACTGAATCCCATCCGAGCCCCAAATCCTCTTACGGCAGATCCTCTTACTTACAGAACGCACGCTCACTCTCTTACAGTGCAGAGGTCAGACTCTATCAGACCGATTTTTCTTGGGCTTAGATCAAGATGGTGGCGGGGCGGGGTCCTCCTAGACTCTCGAAGAGGAGAGCTGTCTTCTTGCCTTCTTCGGTCTTAGTCCTTGGCTTGTGCCAGTCCCCCGACCCCACCCCCACCCCGCCCCCGCCCATCCTCAAGGTGGGTCGCTTCAGTCTCTGCCTCTACTTCCATGACATCTGATTCTCCATCATGGCCACTGTGGTGAAGAGTAGTAAGGACACTCGTCACTATGTTGGGGTCACCAGAGAAATGAAGGCAGCTCTCCCATGCCCAGATCCTCAGGAGCACCCAGAGTTTCTATTGCCACGTAAGAAATCACTCATAAGGTCCAGGGTTAAAAAATAGATATCTTTATAAGGCATTAGGTATCTTTATAAACCATAAGTCTACCTACAAAAGGACACATAGAGTTACTTCCTGGTAGAAGAGAGTCTACCCCTACTAGGCATAACTCAGTTCCTAAGGCTTTGAATGAACGTTACCAACACAAGTGTTTGTGATCACGTTTGCAGGTATTAAAATGTCTGATGATGCCCGTGACACCATAGCCAATGGCGTCGGAGAAGATGCTGCTGAGATGCCCAACAGTGACTCCCCTGCTGAAGGTGCAGCACAAGTGCAGTGTGGTCCGGCTACAGCTTCAAAGGAGCCAGCACCAGCTGACCGCACAGGAGAGGAGCCTGAGCCCGCAGCTGCGTGTGCCGAGACCGCCCCTACAGGGCTTCCAGCCCAGCCCAAGGCCAGCGCTGCCGACGAGACCCCCCTCAATGGAGAAGTAACTGAAGACACCCTGGTTGAGTGCATTGATTCCGTCAGCCTCGAGGGAGACGCCGGATCTGAAATACCTCTGAAAGAACAGAATGACGCGGTAAGAAAAAAAATCACCATATTTTAACCTAAACTCTCCCTGACATCCAGTCTCTGGCCACTGTTGCTAAGAACACAATGCCACGGACTGGATAAGTTTTCAAAAAAAAATTTTCTGACTCACAGAAAAGGGATATACATATACATATATGCATACACATATATATTTATGTGTGTGAGTGTGTATGTATATATATATATATGTGTGTGTGTGTGTGTATGTATGTATGTGTATATATACATATACATATACATATATATATGTGTGTGTGTATATATATGGCAATGACCTTCTTGCTAGCAGTGTCCCAAGGTAACTAAAGGCATTTTTTGGCAAGATATAGTTGTGCATGAGATACCTCGCCGACAGCTGTCATAACAGCCCTGTTCTCAGTCTAACTCACTGATGCGTTAAGCCCAGGGATGGGCTCACCCGTCTGTAATGGCAGAGTCCTAATCATCTGTGTTTGTTTATTTTCGGTGCTGGGAATCAAATTTGCGGTCTCTCCCCTTCTAGGCAGGCTCTCCACCACTGAGCTGCATCCCTGGTCTTCTAGCTTAATCTCTACAGGTCCCACTTTTTTTTTTTTTTTTTTTTTTTTTTTTTTTTGTTTTTCGAGACAGGGTTTCTCTGTGTAGTCCTGGCTGTCCTGGAACTCACTCTGTAGACCAGGCTGGCCTCGAACTCAGAAATCTGCCTGCCTCTGCCTCCCTGGGATTCCCTGCTGGGATTACAGGCATGGGCCACCACGCCTGGCCAGGTCCCACTTCTTAGTCTCCCTGGAAATTAGATTCCAACGTAAGTTTCAGAGGGAGGTTGAAAAACCATATTCCGAAGTGATACCATATGCAACCCACCAAGGGCAGCACTCTATGCAAAGCTCTGCCGAAGAGACTCGGGAGTTCTAAGTGACACCACATCTGACCTTGAAGCATGCTCTGGGGTGGGAAGGAAGACACTGAGAAGAGGAAGTTGTGGATCGAAGATTTGCATTTTGTTCGTTGCGTTAAGAGTCATGAGAGCCATCAATTACTGGACATAGCCTGTATGCCAGGAGCGCTTCTGGCCGCCTGGCTTGGAATTCTCTCCATGCAACAGGTCCAAGCTAGGAATTTCTGACTCCAGTTGATAGACAGGTGAGGACCTAAGCTCAAGGATGATACAAAACTTGTCCTGCGCTTCTCAGTTCGTGAGTGAGTGAGTGTGTGTGTGTGTGTGTGTGTTGTGTATAATTGTGTTGATCTTAATAATTCCGGATAAGGACCAGGAATCTCTGGATAACCCCAAGAGCTATGCTGCATAAGTTAAGGTCTACTGTAGAGACCTTCAACATTTAGACCACAAGTGTATTATCACTTGTCACCTTCCAGGGGACCGGAAGCAAAGCTTACTTGAGGGGACCCCGCCTCAGTGCCTGCATCTGCCCCTCTGCAGGATAAGCTAAGCCAGTGTCTCCCTGTTGGTCCCCATGCCCCCTTATAGAGGGAGGAGTCTTTGAGGTCAAATTTAATCCCTTCTGTATACAGGTAGATTTAGTCTCACTTAAGGAATTACCAGAAAAGAACATTCTACTCTCTCTTCCTTCGATTCTTATCCTGAGTTCCTTAAGTTAATATTAGAAGCAATCCGTTTTGCACCTAATCTTCAAATATTGGTCATTTATTATATTCGCCTTTTGAGTGATATTTACAAAGAATCTCTTCTTGCAATGATAAAAATAATTCTATCAACCCAGGTAAAAATAAATTCTTTAGACAAAAATAAATAAATAAATAATAGAGAGGCGCGGAGGAAGGAAACCTTTAAAATAGAAAGTTCATTTCTAAATTGGTTATTTGGCTCCTGCCTACAGGTTCCCTAGGAATGTCAGATTCTGTTGGAAAACAGTCAAGCTCCCAAAATATCTAAGGTCCCAAATATCTAACCCTGATAAAGTCTTGTTACCCTGAAAAAAGTTTCTATGGGAAAAGCGTCTTCAAGAACACACTAAACTTTGTCACCCTGTGCATAATGTCTGTCTTAGGTGATCTGAACCTGCACAGTTGCTTTGTCCCTGGGCCCCGCTGCTACATTCGCTTGTAAAAACCTGACTGGGTGGGTGTTATGCCTTGACAAATGGGATGGTGTGACCAGGACAGGGCTGGAGCAAAGGTGGCGACTGGGAGTTATTTCATGTTGCTGTGCACAACCTGAGCAAAGGGGGTATTTACTTTGATGCATAGTCTCAGAGGGCCTGGGCCATGATCGCTTTGTCCAAATATCACAGTGGCAGGAACATGTGGCAGAGGATGTGTTTCACCTCATGGCAGACAGGAAACAGGGAAGACACAGGAAGAGGCAGGACTAATCTAGCTCCCAAGGGTATGCCCAGGTGACTCCCTACTTCCTGTGTTTACCATCTTCTACTAAGGCCTTAATGTGGATCCACCAAGGGATGCGTACACTCACTACGTCGGCACCCTCGTGTCCGATTGTCTCTGGAAACACCATTACACATGCTCAAAGATGAGCTTTAGGCTCTCCTAGGTATCTTTATCCAGTCATGTTGTCGGTCAAGACTTCCCATCGCTGCTCCGAAGGATCACATCCTCTATGCTCTCAAGGAAACCATCTGTCTGTGGGACTCCTCTGGCCTGCAGGCTCAGAAGCCATGGAGCTAAGCCTATCTGCATGATTTACTCAAAGCATCTGTGGGAGAGAGTCTCTGTCTCTGATGTTAGCATGACACCTCCTTACACCTCTACCAGCTCCGTGCCACCAAGAATCCAAGAAATGTGGCATCTGCGTGGTTTCTGCAGTCTAGCTAGGGCAGGCAGCCGTATGGAAGCAGTTATAGCTGCAGCACGAGGGAAGCCTTCAATGGAACATTCATTTAAACCAACCTTGAGGATTGGGTATGTCTCCCTCGTCATTTCAGAGAGTCTTGGGTACTATTTGAGAGTGGTCCTTGTTCTTATGAATGTTATAAGACTTTGTGATATATCAGCCCAGCAACTCTTTTTTTTTTTTTAAAGTTTACTTAGAATCTTTATTATATGTGAGTACACTGTAGCTGTCTTCAAACACTCCAGAAGAGGGCATCAGATCTTGTTGCGATGATTGTGAGCCACCATGTGGTTGCTGGGATTTGAACTCAGAACCTTCAGAAGAGCAGTCAGTGCTCTTAACCCCTGAGCCATCTCACCACCCCCAGCAACTCTTAAAAGAGCCAGCCTAGGTCAAGTTTTTCTAGATTCTGGTGTGTGTGTGTGTGTGTGTGTGTGTGTGTGTGACTGTGCCTATGCACATGCTTACATATGTGTGTGCATGACAGTGCTTATGCACATGTGTGCATATGTGTGGAGGCTAGAGGTTAACACTGATTACAGTTTTGTAATCCATCTCATCTTTTTGAGTCAATATCTGTCACTGAATCCAGAGCTCACTGATTGGCTGGCTAGTGAGCCCTAGAGACTTGCCTGTCTCTGTTCTCCTGGCCCTAGGGTTACAGAGACATACAACTACTCTTGGTTTTCACATGGGAGCCAGGGATTTGAACTCACGTCCGTATGTTTGTGACGAAGGTGCCTTAGCAAGTGAGCCATTTCCCCACCTCCACAGCCCAAGTTTCTCTAGATTGTCAGCAACAGGAAATTGTTACTCAAGATTTTTAAAATGTCATCTTTGTTCAGCACAAGTCATAGCAGTTCATAAAGGAAAATCATGAGGAAGAATTCCAATGTTAATGCCACAAGTACTTGCAAAGGGAAACCCGGGAGTAAGGACTACTAGGAAAGTAGAGTTGAGCATGGTGGCACAAGCTAGTAGTCCCAGTGTGTGTGTGTGTGTGTGTGTGTGTGTGTGTGTGTGTGTGTGTGTTGGTCAGTGTTATATCAACCTGATGCAAGCTAGACTCATTTGGGAAGAGAAACTCTCAGTTGAGACCATCCCTCCCTAAGATTTGCCAATAGGATGGGACTGGAGAGATGTCTCAGCCTTTAAAAGAACTGGCTGCTCTTCCATAGGCCCTGGTTCAATTCCCAGCACCCACAACTATCTGTAGCTCCATCTCTGGGGAATCCAGCACCCTCACACGACACACATGCTGGCAAAACACCTATCAATGCTCATAAAAAAAGGTTTGCCTACAGACATGTATGTAAGAGTATTTTCTTGATTAATGACTGGTGTATGCCCAGCCCACTGTGGGCAGTACCATCCCTAGGCTGGGACTCCTGG
The DNA here is from genome assembly GCA_964023405.1 of Apodemus agrarius. NCBI lineage: Eukaryota > Metazoa > Chordata > Mammalia > Rodentia > Muridae > Apodemus > Apodemus agrarius. The sequence goes on along the minus strand of OZ030016.1, from coordinate 42,763,551 downwards.
GTTCTGTAGGGAAGAGGCTGAACAAGCCATGAGGAGCAAGCCTGTAGGCAGCATTCCTCTATGGCCTCTGATTCAGTTTTTGCCTTCAAGTTCCTGCCTTGAGTTCCTGCTCTGCTCTTCCTCAGTGGTGCAGTGGGACCTGATAGTCATAAGTTGAAATAAAGCAGTTCCCCTCCCGAGTTGCTCCTTGGTCATGGTGTTTATCACAGCAACAGAAACCCCAAGACACCAGGAGTTGAGAGACAAGGCAGAACTGCAAGGTCATCCAGGGCTACTTAAGATCATCTTGGGCCATTTAGTTTGAGGTAGGCTACAGATTGAATTGTGTATTAGAATAATTGAGGTGCTTATTAAGAATCCATGCTTCTGGCCTGGGCCTAGTGGCTCACACCTTTAATCACAGCAGTCAGGAGGTAGAGGCAGGTGGAGCTCTGTGAGTTCAAGGCCAACCTGGTCTATATACTGAGTTATAGAGTGAAACTCTGTCTCAACAACAACATCAGACCTCTGGGTTCTGCCTTGAAATTCTTTTATGCAGAGGATCATAGCAGAGGATGTGAGTCTGCCCCGGGTGGCAGTGTCTGTGGGTAAAGGTGGGGATTATTAAAACCAGGATACAGAAGTCTAATAGGACTCAGAGTTGCTGAGAAGAGTCTGAGTCCACAGGACAGCAAAGTGGAGATATTTTGCAGACAGTTGATGTTTTAAATGAAACATCAATAAACATGAGAGGTGAGATAATCCATGGAAACTGTTTCCTGTGTCTGTTTGAGAAGAATGCTCCTCTGTTTCGTCCTTTGGGTCTCTGTCAGTGAGCCTTGTATGAAAGGCTCACTGAGTTCCAGAGGCAGAGTTAGTTCCCTGAGAAGAATCCAGGCATGAGTAACCAGAATTCCCCTGAGTTCAAAGCTGGATGGAGGACCATTGACACAGGCAAAGGCCTTTCTTTTTTTATATTATATTATACATTATATTTATTATATCTATTTCTGTATGTGCATATGTGCACACATGCATGCATTGGTGTGGAAGTCAGAGGTTATCTACAGGTGTCAGTCCTCTCCGTCCACAATGTGGCTCCTGGAATCGAACTCGGCTCCTCGGGCTTGGTGGCAGGCACCTGTAACTGCTCACTCATCTCTCTGGCCGGAAAAGTTTTTCTTATGCCTGGACATGTAGAGGTAGGAAGACTCTCTTAGACGTATTTAACTACCTATAAATCTTGAAGACCTTTCTTTTCAGATATTTGGGGTGCTAGTAAAAAAAGTCTGCTGTGTTCACCAGTTAAAATATATTCCTGCAATTCAGAATGCTAATTGGGAAGCCATCAGATGTCAATGGAGGCAGAGATAATAGGATTGCTTATCATGGCTGCCTCTGGAGTATGGGTTTCCTAATGAGACTGCCCCGCTGACCTGAACTGCACATATTTTCTTGGCATGCTGACAGCTCTCAAGTTGTAGCTTAATCTAAGAAGCATACATAATAGCATACTGTGTGTGTAAGAGTGTTCTAAAAATAACTAAAGTCATCATACTGAATGCTGACTATAAGTAATAATGGAAAGATAGAGCAAAGGCAATGCTGTGCTTCGGATATAGTTTGAGTTGGATCCCTGAGGGATGGGGTTAGAAGATTGGTTCTCAGGGCAGAGATATTGGGAAACTGTACATCTGGCAAGTAGCACCCAGTGGGCATTCCTGGGGCTCCTGGGAACGCTGTCCTAAGAAAGGATTAAGGTGCCTCTCATGAGACTCGTGGGCTCTCACAAGAACGGGTTGTTAGAAGTATGAGTCTAAGCGACCAGTTGTTCTCCGGCTTCCTGTTTTGAGATGTACTTCCATCCTCACATGCTTCTACTGCACACCATCCACCTTGAGATCCTCAGCAGAGCCACACCAGTGCTGGAGCTTGACGTGAAGTCTCCAGAACTGTGAACTCAGTAAACACTTTTTTCCTTATAAAATCTGCCTGCCTCTGGTATTTTGTTATAGTAAAGAAGAGTGAACCGGTACCGATGCTATGGAACTAGAGTGCTTTAGATCCCAATATGTTGTTTCAAATCCTACTGAGAGGTCAGGCAATGAAAGATTAACATGAGTCTTGACAACAAGGAAGCCATTGTGACTTTGATGCAAACGGCTTTGTAAGGTGGTGGCAGGAGGAGTCTTGCTATCTTCGGTGGAGGAGTGATGATAGGAGCGGGTCCAGAAGATCAGCATCCTTCTGAAGAGGTGGAGAAGAAAGATGACAGAGCACACAGCTGAGAGGTTTGAAAGAAACTCCTCATTCCTGCGAGGCGCTGTGATGGAGATACCGTAGGCATAGTTAAATGTGAGAAGTCACTGTTGGGAGAGACCTGGAACCAGCTGAGGGTGGGGCAGTGCCAGGTGGTAAGGACAGTGGGAACTAAAAGGATGACATTGTTTCCATGACAACAGAAGAATGAACCCATGGTCCGTTGGCTTGGGTATCCTTTGATTTGGGTTTAGATGGGTTTGGGTATAAACTGATGTGTATATAAAAAAAAATGATCTACTTAGATGCTTACTTTGATTTAAATAGTGTTTAGTTTATTAAGACTGTAATTTTAAACACTCAATTCTTCCTTAGGATTTATGTTCATCACGCAAATCATAATTCGGTATACAAGCCCAGCAAAATTGAGCAGGCGCTTTCTAGGGAAATTTGTTTAATGGTTGATTCTTTTTTTTTCTACCGACTTGAATGTTTTAAATGTAATACATTCATTTCCTTTCAAGTGCCTCATCTATAGATTACAAAACCTTGCTGAGTACTTAATAATTGTTATAAAAGTTATTAGATGTATAAAGTGGGCTTAAAGGCCTAAATGTTAATACAGCATTCCTAAATGTGGGCCATTTCAGCTGAAGTCTGTGATGTGATAATTCAGCTATTCATTGTAAATTGGTTTTCAAACCTTGTGACCCTGTTAACTTTCATAAATATCAGGAGGACAGGAAAGGTCAAATGGGCACAGAAAACATTAATAGCACGGCTTTGGCACTTTAGCCTTTCCACATTTAAGTTTTTAATCTTCCCAGAGTTGGGAGGGAAGAAAGTTACTTGGAAATAACTGAGGCCAGTGCTGAGTCAGACCGTCTGGCAGCGCAGCGGGCACCCAGGACAGCCTGCGGCCTGTTGCTGTATTGAGGCTCCTTTCAGAGCATCTGTGCTGTGAGTTACAGGACTTAAGGAAGACCTGGTCTCCTGGTCTCATGACGGACACCCCTGATATGAGATAAGCATGGGGCCTGACTCCTCATCTCTCTCGGGAATGGGACATCCACACTGGTGTTTTATCTTAACACAGAAATGCGTGTTTTCCATCTAAATGTGAATGGTCCTTGTGTTTGACAGAGCCCTCGAGGTCTTTACCTTGTATCTGTAGTTTTGAACTTGTTCACCTAAATTAGTTTTGTTTTCCTGGGGCTCCAACTCGGTCTCACACTAGGCAGATGCTTTGTGATAGAGCCACATCCCAGTCCCAGAAAGTGATTCGGTCATTTGGGTGGTGGCGAGGATGGTGCTAGGGATGGGACTTGGGCCTTACTCAAGCCAAGCGAGTAAGCTAGGCCACCAAGCCACAGATCCAGCCTAAAAAGGAAGTATTTTTATTTGATGTTAAGTGGGATACTAGGTATTTAAGTGTCTTCTCTACTTAAGGAACTTTGAACTTGATGGAATCCTGCATAGTTGAATATTCTTAGGACCACACAATGGTTGTGATTGTTCAAAGGACCAATTGGGCCTTATTTTTTGTTTAAATTTTATTTATTTTTTTATATGTTTATGGGTGTTTTGTCTATATGTATACCTATGCATCATATGCATGCCTAATGCATACAGATTACAGAAGAGGGTGTTGGATCCCCTGGGACTGCAGTTATAGATGGTTTTGAGCCATCATGTGAATGCTGGGAATTAAACCTAGATCCTCTGAAAAAGCAGTCAGTATTCTTAACTGCTGAGCCATCTCTCTAGCTCCTCTAAGTATAATTTAGATGTCCTTGATCAATATGATTTGCCCCAACTATACAAGGTCATTCTTATGAGTTTATGGGAAAGAGAGAAAAAAAACATAGTGAGTTCTCATAGAATGCCTTCTGCTTTCTGAGATAGGCCACTGTAGGGGTAATTAATTAAGAAAGAGTTCCGCCCCTCCAGGCCTCTGCACCACTCCTTCCAAGTATCCGGTAAAGCATGACTCTTAAACTTGAATAGTTAACCAAATATAATTATGTATAAGAAGCTCCCAATTTCATAATGCCAATTTAAAATTATAAAGTCTTATCCCAATATTTCTAACCTTTCCAAAACACCAGAAATACATCTAAGGCCATCTGGATATCCAAGTTTCCCTCTCTGCTCCACTGAGTCTCTGTCTCTGTCTCTGTCTCTGTCTCTGTCTCTGTCTCTCTCTCTCTCTCTCTCTCTCTCTCTCTTCCCCTCACTTCTCTTAGGTCCTCCTCCTCTTTCCCCTCCAATCACTGGCTCTAGCCTTTATTTGAAAAGTTAAGGTGGGGAGAAGGTTCACAAGGCACCTGTATACTGATTAACTCCTGGTCTGCAGCCCCTCCCACGAATTTAATTAGCATCAAAATACATGCCCAGGGCTCTCTACAACAGGCCACAAAAGCCTCGGTTAAAGGAGGTGAGAGAGATAAAGGTGAAAGGCCAGAAGGGAAGCTTTACAGCAGCATTTGATAGTGTGAGAAGCAAGCCTATCCGCTCTGCTCATTTTATTCTTATTTGAGCGTTTGTACATGCTCACGTGCCTTAGCACACATGTAGAGGTCAGAGGACTCCACGGAGGAGGTTAGTTCCTTCTAACTTTACATTGGTTCCAGGAATTGAACTCATGTCATTCGACCTGCATGGCAAGTCCCTTTACCGCCTGAGCTTATGGGGTCTCATGAGACCTATGCGGCTATATTATAGGCTTCTAAGTGTGTCACCTAATGACCAGTTAGTGGAGACAATCCTTATGATGAGATATATAATTCATGGTTAACATTTATTTAGTTTATATTTTTGCTAAATGTGCACATCTAGCCACTTGAGGATTGTCTACTCATTATAGATATTCCTTATAACTCGTCAGAAGTTCCAGCTCAATATCAAGGACTTTATTAATGAAGCAGTTGAAGTGGTGGCTCATTGCATAGCATTTGACTTTCTGTTTTATTTGCTAGCCGATTACCAGCTGTCAAGGCACAGTCACTATTGCAGATCTGAGTCAGAAGCGGCACCCCTGAGTGCATTGTGCTTTCTAATCACAGGCAGTGATTGGCCCAGTGAAAGAATGATATTAGTCATCAGACATCTTCCTGGTGGTATAAAACTGCTACTGGATTCCATTGCCGAATGGGGTGAATCAGCGTAGATACCACGGATGAGTGCAGACAGCCATGAGTCATGGGCGTTCTGCTCGTGCTGACAGGTCTCTCTCTGTTTCCAGACAGAAGGAAAAACTGACAGCCAGCTTGCAAGGCCTCCCTCCTTCACGGCCTTAAAGCTGGTGTTTCAACCTGCCGTTTATGGAGTGTTTATATGACAAATTCATATGAAATAACTTTTTTAATCTTCTCAAGACCTGAGGGGTTATTGGCTGTGAGAGTTCTTGTCTATGTAAAAAAAAAAAAAAAAAATCATTGCATATACTCAAGGTACAATTTTACAAAAGTCTACAATATCATCAAGTGTATTCCCCCAATTCTGAGAGCCTTAGTCTCGTCTTGCATTTGTAACGGGTGAATGGGGGCTTAGAAGAGCTTCAGTAACTCATTGCACAGAATGGCAGAACGGCGACTCAATTCTGTGCAATTCAATTCTGTGACCTTTTCCATCAGTCGCGGATGAATGCTGAATGGATAATATTTGATATTTACTGGGTAAATCAGGAATTCAGTGAGACACAAATAACTAAAATCCACACACAGTGGTTTACAGAACAGCGCTGTGTTTCTTCCTTATAATACAACAGATGGGGACGAGTAGCTCCCGGCCCTGGGCTCCGTGCTCCACCGGCATCAGGACCAGGGATTCTTTGACCTTTCCCCGAGGCAGAAAATTTCCCTGCTACACTGCAAAGCATCCTTTCCACATTCAGAACAGGAGAAAGAATTGGTAGGAGCTGTAACTGAAAATTTATCACAAAAGCAAAAGAGTCCCAATTTATATACATCTTTGTGGAAAACTGATGAGTATACCACCACCATCTGCAAGGGAGGCATCGGGGATGACGGATGGCCAGCCTCAGAGTTACAGAATCTACAGGTTATATCGGCCCTTCCTCGCCTCCCTCCCTCCCTTCCTATTAAAAAAAACAAAACAAAAAAACAACAACAACAAAAAAAAAAAACCAACTCTCTTACTTTGTCTATGTACTTACTGTGGATCTATATAGTCTTCCTTTGCTTTTTATGATCTGTTTGTGAATAGTAAGAGAAAGCTGTGCTTCCGCTGAGTCAGGACTCACTTAATGAGATTAACAAGAAACTCCTGCCCTTCTCTGCAGGAAAATGGATGCATTTCGGCCATCTATCCAACAAATAACATTAGGCATTCTTTGAGTCTCTAGGGATAAATTAGGGACAAGAACCAGAAAGAAAGGGAGGAGAGAGAGAGAAGCAAAACTATGAGGGCATCTTCTGGAACACCAAGCTGGAGATGCAGCCAGTCCTAACGCTAGACCGTCCATCTAAGATGCTGCGTCCACGCAGTGGCCTGGGTGCCCCGCCATCTTGCATACCCTCCTTTCCCTTAGCTAGCTCGGTGAATAGAATAGGGTTGGCCCTCCGTGCCTGCATTTTCATATTGTGCTGAAACAAATGACTCACACCAAACCACTGTCTCCGGTTCATGGTTCAGAACCCAGGGAGACAGAACCTGACAAGCCAGGAACACATTCATCCCTATGGGTGAGGGCTGGAGTTGCAGGGGTCATTTGAATGAAGCCAGCAGCTTGAACACAGAGATCAAAGCTTTCTGCTGTCACCACCCCCCTCCAGGACAGTTGATGGCACTGTTGATGCCCATGGTCAGTGCTGGACACCACCATCCGCCAACCACACCAGCATTTCCACTCTATCCCGCTCTGGAAGTTAATTAGCTTTGTAAGAGTTGGCTAAACCAGGGTCATGTTAAGTGGTTTTTGAATCACTTTTGTGTTCTGTTACATTTCTCTCTCTGCTCTCCCGCCACTCCCCTAACCCTGACCCCTCACCCCTGGCAGCCCTTGTCTCTGTCTTTCATGCACTGGGAGGACTACAGATCCCTCCTCACACTGGGCCAAGTCCACAGGAGCCAAGATGTCCATTACTCAGTTTGGTTCCAAAGTCCATATTGCTGTGTGGGTCAAGATACTCTTTTATGGCCCGTATAAACCAGAAGCCTGGGCGGCGCGGTTGGTTGGTGGTGAATTTTGTTCCCGAACCTTCTCTGCATCTCAACTGCTTCTCTGAATGAGTGTTTTTCCATTCAGGAGCAAAGAGAATATCTGACCTACTGCTAATTTGTTCTTCTGCAGGCTGTGGAGTCCTCACCGCAGGCAGGAAGATGGGCAGGCTGGGGGTCCTGGGGGAAATCTCTGCTCTCATCCGCATCAGCCACAGTAGGTAAGTGTTGGGTGTCACCAGATCAGCGTTCAGAAGCTTGACGGGACAAGAGATTTTGACATACCACGTGTTGATGGAGTTTAGCATTTGCCCAGGGAAAATCCATTTTGGTATCTACTGCTCTAAGGGCATCTCATATTTGTTCCTCACAATGACTCTGTGAAGAGATAGTCTTACTTCCTCCATTTTACAGATAAAATCGCTGAACCACTGAGAGACTAGGACATTGTTCAAGTCAGCATTGTTTGGTGTGGGATTTAAAAACCGTGTGGCATGGATTTTAAACCACTATCTTATATTGCCCATTAAAGTATAGATTTAAGATATATATGTATGCACATATTTGTACATATATACAAATACAGACACGCACACACAATTTTAAGAATTGAGCCTTCCCGTGTAATCAAGGCTGACCTTGAACTTGTGATTCTCCTGCCTCAGCCTCCTGCGTGCTGAGATTACAGGTGTGCACCACCACCCCAGGTTACTATATTCTTTATGTGTTTTTCATCCGAATTTAATAGTGTTTGTCTTATGTCATTTGGTGTTCTGTCTGTCTGTTTGAGAGAGGGTCTTGCCATGAACTTCAATCTCTTTTTATCTCTAAAAGAACTAACCAGCGATGCCTGTGCTTAGAAAGCAGGCAGCGACCTCTGTGCACACTGCAGCCTGTCGTTCAGGCCTCACGGGCAGTCAGCGCTCGAGCTGCGGCCTTCACTTGGGTTTGGTGTTAACTCTTGAAGTCCCTCTACCTGAGGTGCCAGGAAGATGATAAGTACAGTAGCTTGCTGCCTTCACAGCCACACAAAAGTCCTGCTGGTCCCCCCCCCCCCCCGCCCCATCCCCAGCCTAACAGTTAATCCACCAGAGCCTAGATCTTATGCATCAAGATGGCGCCGGTCGCGCCATTGCCCCATTCCCACAGCCTCGGTTTCTTTTCCGGTTGCTGATGCACAACATCTTGACAAAAGCAACTTAAGGAGAAAGAGGGGGTTTTTGGCTCACATTTCTAGGGTACAGCCCATCATGGCAGGGGAGTCCTGACAGCAGATGCCCAAGCTACATGTCACATGCCAGCCACGTCAGGAAGCAGAGACTAATTAATGCTCGTGCTCCTTCCGCTTTCCCCTTTGTCTTCTTAACAATTCTCATTACATTTTATTTATTCTTACTGGGGAGAGCAGTGAGCATGACACATGTTGCAGAGCCAGTCCCCCACCCCACCCCCGCTGTTGCTGTCCCTGGAGACTGAACTCTGGTCAGCAAGCTTAGTGGCAGGAACTTTTCCCTGTAGAGCCATCCTGCTGACCCCCTTTCTCCTTTCTATACAGCCCAGGGTCACACTGCAGGAAATGGAGCCAACCACGATGAGCAGGTCTCCCCTTGAGTAACTTAATCAAGATAATCCCCCACAGACACACACAGAGGCTAACTTAACATAAGTAATCTCTCAAAGGTGTCCCTGGAGGAATGTCCCCTGGGCGATTCTAGAGCTGATCAAGGTGACAGTCAGCACCAACCATCACATTCTCTCAAATGACCAAGATGTGCTTGTGTGCGATGACATTTACATGGTCCCCATAATAGGAATACAGTTGGGTATACCCCCTCCTTGTATTGATTTCTTCTACTGCTCTTAAGACATCACTGCCAATTTGGTCACTAAGTGCCACTCCTAGATTGCCCCCAAGGCATATTTTATAGACTTGTGGACAATACATGGTATAGCTCTAGTTCTATACAGTAGCAGCAGCCCTTGTGTCACTGTGACCAAAAGACCCAAGGAAAACTTCAAGGGAAAACCACGCGTTGGCTCAAAGTTTCAGAGCTCCACTCTGTGGTCCTTTGCCTCTGCATTTCTGTATCCGGTAGGCATCACATAGAAGACAGTATGCTGGGGCGAGACAGAGCAGTTCACAGAACACGCTCCATCAGGCTTATTACCTCCACATAGGCCCTTCTCATAGCCTCCCAGTAATGAGGACGATAATGAGGGATAACTTCCATGACATCCAGAAAAAAACGTGTCAATACCAGGGCTTTATAGCATTAACATTTTAGCATCAAGGGGCAAAGAAACGTATTAGAAAACAGGGCACTTGCAGCCGTGGAGATGCTCTTGAAAGTTCATAGATTGCCTGCAGAAAGTAAAGAAAGAAAATAACCACATCTAGCTGCTATTGATTTCCACTCCCAGCCTCATGTCACCCCCAGGGTAATTCAGTTGCAGACAGACGTGCAAAATGCAGTCCTTTACACGGGGCTGCCAACTGCACTAGACACACAAGCCCAACTCACAAAGGCAGAAACACTACAGTCATGGTGGTTGTCTTTACAGTCGGCAGGAAAGCTATTAGAGAATTCAAACCTTTGGAAGGTGATACTTTCTTGGAATGAGCTCTGTACCATGAGTGTTAGTCCTGAGTACTTCTGACCTGTCATGGTAAGAGACTGACTCCATAGCTGCACCTGGCAGCTGCCCTTTGTGAGACCCAGCTTCTCTATTTGAAAAAGAGTGGGCGCGCGCGCGCGCGCGGGAAGGGGGGTGCTGCTGGAGAGATGGCTTAATGGTTAAGAGCACTGGCTGATCTTCCTAGAGGTCCAGAATTCAATTCCCAGCAACCACATGGTGGCTCACAACCATCTGTAATGGGATCTGATGCCCTCTTCTGGTGTGTCTGAAGACAGCTATAGTGTACTCATATACATACAGTGAATAAATAAATCTTAAAAAAGAAAGGGATACTTAAGAAAGCATAAGGATTCTTCCCACTTTTAGAAAATGATGCTTCCCTATCATGGTTACCTGTAAAAGGAACTGTGTGTGTGTAGCATAGAGACTAGTGTCTAATTCCCCTGCATTGCTCTGCCTTGTCTTTCGGCATGTTGCTTTGAGTCTAAGGTTAAGAAGAATGCATATGTAATGCATTTCTCAGCTACCAGTTCTTTGAGGGACCCTCTTTCTCTCTTTTTTATTAGATATTTTCCTTATTTACATTTCAAATGTTATCCCCTTTCCTGGTGTCCCCTCCAAAAACACCCTATCCCCTCCCCCCCACCCCTCGCCCTCTTCTCACCAACCCACCCACTCCCACCTCCCTGTCCTGGTATTCCCCTATACTGGGGCATCGAGTCTTCTCAGGACCAAGGGCCTCTCCTCCCTTTGATGTCCAACAAGGCCATCCTCTGCTACATATACAACTGAAGTCATGGGTATGCACTCACTGATGTGTGGATATTAGCCCAGAAGCTTGGAATACCCAAGATACAATTCACAGACTCAAACTAAGCTCAAGAAGAAGGAAGACCAAAGTATGGATACTTTGGTCCTTCTTAGAAGGGGGATCAAAATACCCATGGGAAGAGATACAGAGACAAAGTGTGGAGCAGAGACTGAAGCAAAGACCATCCAGAGACTGCCCCACCTGGGGATCCATCCCATCTACAGACCTTCTGTCTTAAAAGATATTTTCACCACTCAGAGACAAACTGTGCCACAGTCTAAGAAGACTTATGTGTCTGCCACACATGCCTGTGGGAAAATTCTCAAAATGCAATAAAAATCTTTGTCATTCCATTCAGAAACCAAAGGAGGGAAATGTCAAAAATACAGAAAAATGACCCAATAAATGATAATATCGATAACTTCAAAGCAATATCATGAAAATCAGCAATGATTTCCCACAAGCACCCCATAGACAGAACTTATCTTTAGAATGTATTACCAAGAGGAAAGAGATGGTTCAGCGGTCGAACCGAGTCAAGCCTCAGAATGGGGAATTTGTTACTAGATCAGCCAAAGGCCTAAATGTTTATTTGAAAAGTTGGTTGTGACAGTATTATGACTCCAAATATCTAATGCCAGAATATTTGGTTGGGGAACAGAATATATCTGATATTTCTTTCTCAAAGTCACTGTCCTTTCTTATCCTTGCACAGATTGCAAGGTTTCACATTCTGGTGAGACACCCTCTGCCAGCCCTATCCAAATGACATCAATGTTTATTGCAAAAAATGACAAACTTATCAAAATTGTGCTACTGTGAAAACTCCTCTCTGTACAAATTAGCATCAACTGAAAGAGAATATCTATCTATCTATCTATCTATCTATCTATCTATCTATCTAATCAATTGTAAAGTGATGTTGATGATGTTAAAACTCCTAAGAGTTAATTTTAGAGAATCCTGTATTAGTCAGGGTTCGCTAAAGGAAAAGAGCTTATAGAAAGAACATATATATGTGAATATATATATATATATAATCGCCTCTGTATATTCCATATACATTCAATAATATATATTGAATATATATTTCAAAGATATATATCTTTGAAAATTTATTAAAGTAGCTTACAGACTGTGGTCCAGCTAGCTCAACAATGACTATCTACCAATGAAATGTTTAAGAATCCAGTAGTTGTTCAGTCCACGAGGCTGGATGTCTCAGCTGGCCTTCAGTATATGTGAGAATCCAAAAAAAAATTGCCTCTAATGCCATCAAAGGAATGGACTGGCTATCAAGAGCAAGCAAAGAGAGAGAGAGAGAGAGAGAGAGAGAGAGAGAGAGAGAGAGAGAGAGAGAGAAGAAGAAGAAGAAGAAGAAGAGAGAAGAGAAGAGAAGAGAAGAGAAGAGAAGAGAAGAGAAGAGAAGAGAAGAGAAGAGAAGAGAAGAGAGAGCTTCTTTCTTCCATGTCCTTTATATAGGCTGCCAGCAGAAGGTGTGGCACAGATGAGAGATGGATCTTCCCACCACAAAGGATCTGGATTAGAAGTGGGTCTTCCCATCTCAAAGGGTTTAACTGAGAAAAGAATAGCTCCCAGGCAGCTCGGCCATGTGTGTTTAGTTAGTTCCAGATGTGGTGAAGCTGACAACCAAGAGCAGCCACCACAGTTCATCATGAGAAGGGGGGTCTATTGACGCTACAGTCGCCCACAGCGCTTTGAAATCTGTATCGGGAACAAGACTGACGGGATCCTGGTGGACTTTGATGCAAACATTGTCAGCTAAGTAGTACCTATTCTTAACTCTGACCCTAGAGTCGGTGGTGTATGTGAACACTGACCCACAGAGAAATTTGGCCATCATTTTGGAGAGCGAAGACTTTTCCAGGAAGAAAGTTGATTGTCACCTTTTAAAGCCACATTCGGCTTTCTTCTTTGAGCATGGCAGCCTCGTTGTATGTTTTTCTTAAAACAACTACATGCTGCTCCTTGTTATTATGTCTTGGATTCATTAATAGAAGAGTGTGCAGCAAGATCAATATTTTTAGATGACTGTAATTACTGTTATTCACCCCCAAGAAGAGGTCTCAAGTGAGACCTCTCAGTAGGGTGGTTGGCGTTCGCCACCCAGTTTGAAGTGCACATCCCTCTCCGTCCAGCCCACCTCGGCTGGTACTTTGCAAAGCTCACTGATGTGTATGTGCAGAGATGATCGATACAGAAGCCAGTCGGCGACTACTTATTGCATCGACTGCTGCCATAGCCACTTGAGCGCTAAGCAAATACGTCAAAGCTCCCTCCCCCGAGAGGGAGGGGAAAGCCAGTGGAGAGTACACTCTATGAATAGGAAAATTATGTAGAGCTCCAGGAAGTGGCAAATCTCTAAAAGTATACAAATCAGACGAAGATCAGAGTTGCTGGGAGTGCAGGTTAAAGTTTTTAAGAGGGTGCTGGGGTAGGCTTTGATGATGCGAGATTTGAACAAAGATCTAGAGCAAAGAGTGGTTCAACACGCGCACCTGAACTAACAACCAATATACCACCAATAAAGACCTGTTAGGATGTGATCTGCCTACTTCATTGCTGAGTATATATTCGGAAGGCTCGAAAGGAAGAGCTCAGAGAGTTATTGTATACCCATGTTCAAACTGTCATTATTCACAACGCTAACATGTAGGTGCCCGCCATAGATCTGCCAATGAGTAAAGCGTGGTATACAGTGAGATATTACGCAACCTTAAAAAGGAAGGGGATTCCGACACACTGCGCATGGATGAACCTTGAGCGGCATTATGATGAGTGAAACAAGCCCAGGCACAAAAAGCAAGTGCTGTGGGATCCCACTCGGGTAGGGTACTTAGAGTCATCAAAATCAGAGAGGCACGAAGAGAAACGGAGGTTGTCAGGGCCTGGAAGGTAGAGGGAGGAGGAGACACTACTGTCTAACGGGTACAAAAGAGCTCTGGAAACACAACTAGCGATGTGTTTCTCCATGGAACTGTATACTGGAACAGTTAAGAGGATACGTTTTATGTTATGCCCATTTCCCTCAGAATATATTAGGGGAAAAATTCAGCCACATAGATCAGAGAACCAATTTATGGAATTTTTGTGTTTGTTTTATATGTATTCAGTTTTTAAAAGAAGGAAATATATTAAAAAGAAGCAATTTAGATGGGAAGAGGCCTCCTCATGATGTATCTGTAGCCCTTGCCTTTGGCAAATGAGATTAACAGAGAGCAGCCTTGGGCTACCGCATCATCCAAGTTGGTGTCTAGAAACTGCAGCTGCTCCTCCTTACCACAGGTTGGAGACCCAGGCTCCTCAAGCACACTGTTGCATCTCTCCCCAATGGGCTGGGCCTTCGGATTTGATAAGACTCATAAGAAGAGGACTGAAGAAGAAAATTAAACTGGGCTGTGGTATCACCTCACATCCCATGGTCCCAACCCAACCGCATCCCCACATCTTACAGCACATGGGGTGATTCCGGACATAAACTTTGACCCCGCAAGGCATGACTGGGATAGAGGAGCTCGGGTCAGGCCGCACTGTGAACACGAACTTCACCTTGCTGTGCAGTCAGGGTGGGGCAACTCAAGTTCAGGCTAGCATAGATCAAAGTGTTTTAAAGAAGTAGCCGATGAAGGATCTGACTTCTGAGGAGTTAGAGAATCAAGCTTAGAACTCACTCGACTATAAAACTTCCTCGGTACATCAACCTTCCACATTGGTTCTGGCATCAAATGGACTGGCTTTGAACCCTGGCCTCCTTCCTACCAACTTTGGTACCTTTAGCAGTTGATGTCCTCTTGATTGACCTCAGTTTTCTCAGTTATGGAAGGGGTATAATGCATCTCTTAGCACAGTGTTATTACGAAAAGTAGACAATTTATTACAGTGTCTGGAATATCCTAAAGGTTCAATAAATGTTCATAGCGGAGAGATTTCATACATTACTGGAAGGTAGATATTATAATTCTCCTGGCAGAGAAAGCACAGAAGCAGAGACACAGGGCAAAATAAGGAACTAACATCACACAGCTAAGAAATGGTGGGACTAGCGTCTAGATTGCTTTCATTTAGCGTGTGATCACAGATAATTTAAAAGCCAGATAACCATAACATGCTTTTAAAGGATACTGTCCTGTGGCATTCTTGCTGTCTTGTTTTGATTTGGGTTTGTTGTTTTTCTGGTTTGACTTTCCAGAACTCACCTACTGCAGCCTGAAAACCAGACCCAGTCCCAGCCTCAGAGTCTTGGGATTCCAGAGCCTTCCATGTTTTAGGATATTTAGGCTTTACGGTGGTGTGAAGTTATTCCACAGATGACACAAAATAGTGCCACACACATCGCTTATCTTTCCCTTGCTAGTAGAAGCCAGCCGCTACCTCTGGAAATGGAGACATTAGTCAAAAAGAAAAAGAAAAAGAAAAAGAAAAAGAAAAAAAGAAAGAAAGAAAAAAAGGAAAGGAAAGGAAAGGAAAGGAAAGGAAAGGAAAGGAAAGGAAAGGAAAGGAAAGGAAAGGAAAGGAAAGGAAAGGAAAGGAAAGGAAAGGAAAGGACCAGAGGTTCTGTTATGATTTCCTTATCTGGGCACTAGATGTCACACTAAGTCAAGCTTTGGAAGTGGCTTGGCTAAGTAGGGTGTGGCAGTCTCTACCTATAAAAACAAAAAAATCACAGCTTTTAGGTAAATAAAAGCTTAACTTTGAATTTCTAGGAAAATTCAGAAAGTATCTTCTTTTACTTACAAAATATTGGAATTGTTCATCAGAAAACAGATAGCACCGTGGTGGCATGTCGGCTTAAACCCATCTTAGTTGCATGCCCATTAAAAACTGTGTTCCATTTCAAAAACAAAGGGCTAGTTCTAGAGACAGTTTACGCACACTGTCCGCGGTCATTCAGGAGGCTTTTTCTTTTTCCCTTTGCTGTTTTGTTTGAGACGGTGTCTCATGTGGCCCAGGCAAGCCTCGGACTTGTTAGGTAGCTGAGGCTTCCTCTGCTTTCCAAGTGCTGGGACTACAGACTGGGTCAGTCCTTTGTGTCCTGAGATGATGAGAAGCTGCTCTTCCCAACAAAGAAACAGACAGACTAGCCTACTAGGGAGGAAGTCAAAGAAGGGAACGTAAGGCCCGGAAAATGAAAGCGCTGGTAATGAGTCTTAGAGCCCCCGAGCCCCCGAGCTGAGCAAACTAAACCTGCAGAGCTCTCTCTCTCTCTCTGACTTTGCTCTCAGAAATCTGTAGCTGCGAACCGTGGGTGGAGAGTTCTGCAGCCTCCTTTTGGAAAATCTATGTGGTTTGTTGTTGTTGTTTTTGCTTTTAAACTACTTTGAAGACTATGAAGTCAATGACTTAAATGTTCGCTGAAATTTCGATGAGATTCCACTGAAACGTTTGGAATTCATTGGAGGCTAGGAAGAATTAATTCAAGTCAGATTGAAAGCTTATAATTAAGTCTTGGGCTTAGCAGTTTGTTTTTTCCGAGTAACTCGGTAATGAGTTTGAGCTGTGTTTAATTATCTGCATGAGTGTAGGCACATATTTCTATTGTAATTAAAGTTGTAAATCATGTTTCCTTAAGTTTTCAGGGTTTGTAGATAATATACGATGACAAATAGCTTTTGTTGGAATGAACCAGTAAATACCATTGCCTTGTGTTGCTTTGATACATCAGGTTATGATCGATAGATCAGCATTTTGTGTGTGTGTGTGTGTGTGTGTGTGTGTGTGTGTTTGTACATGGGGTTGCATGTGTGAGTATGTGCAGAGGCCAAAGGTTAGCCTCAGAAGTCAAAGGTTATCCCTCAGGATTCTGTCTGCCTTGCCTTTTGAAACAGTGTGACTCACTTGGCCTGAAATTTACGGATTCAGTTACAACGGCTGGATGTCAAGCCCCAGGGATGTTCCTGTCTCTACGTGCCCAGCTCTGAGGCTACAAACTGATGCCACCATACCCAGACTTTCACATGGCTTCTATACATTGACATCAGGTTCAAAAAACTACTCTTTGGGTGTGGACTCATCTGTGTCTTCCTCTAACTCCGGAGATGGATGAACAGTCCATCGAACAGTGGTTTGTAATTCTGACTGGTTCTAGTTGGCTCTGGAGGCTCCTTTGACCTGATTACCACTGTCTTGTGTTTGAACAACCCAGGGTCCCCGGAGACAGCCTTCCTTTCTCCTCACATGCCAAGGCAGGTAGCAGGCACCCCGATGGAGGGAGCACAGGTTTTTTTTCCTTCTAGAACTCCAGTAACCATGAGGACCACAGTGGTCTACCAGTGCTTTGATTCCTTCCTCCTGTCTAAGAAAGACTTGCCTCATCTCAGTACAGGGTGTCAAGGTGTCTTTGGATGAAATAGAAGATTTTTCTATCAAGTCAAGGGTTGGTTCTTGCCCAGTGAGTGGGAAGACCTGCTCTGTACTCCTTACCGGCTCCCGACTGTGCCAGTGTCTTGGAAATAAAGACTGTCCCTTCTTGGAAATACAGGTGTTATCTGTCTGATGGAGTAAAACCAGTGACCTTTAGCCTACTTTGGACTGGTACTATTTCCCAATTTCCCCACTAACTGACCCTTTGATTTCGAGATCAAATCTCAAGGTCTCAAGACCTTTCATGATGTACTTTTGGTGAAACTACGTAGTGTTGTTTTTGTTTGTTTGTTTGTTTGATTGATTGATTGATTGATTGATTGATTGATTGATTGAGGGCTTTGTTTTATTTAGAGACAGGATCTTGTTAAGTAGCTCACACTAGCCTAGAATCTTATGCAGTTCAGGCTGGCCTCAAACTTGCAACCCTCCTGCCTCAGCTTCCTGAGTTGTAGGATTATGTGCCACCATGCGTAGGTTTACACATGGAAACACTGAAGATCACCTGACTCCAATTCAGCCAGTGTTACCTGAGCACCTGCCATGTGCTAGGACTTCAAAAGACCAACAGCAACCAAAAGGAATGGCGGATCAGCCACACGACACTTTGAAAAGCAGGAAGAAGACATGGCAGCCATGCCTTTCAAAGACACTGACTTGAGTTTGGAATTTCAGTGTGAAAAATAGCCACCGTGAAAGGCAGAAGCCTAAAGCGGTCTGGGAACATAGTGAGGAAACTGAGTCATGACAGGGGAGTGGCTTTAAGGCCACTCAGCCTGATCATGCTGAGCTCATCTTTGGGCCCTTCCCCAGGGAATCTGAACACCCTGATGCTATTCAGGATGGACCCCCACAGGCCAGACGGTCTTGTGAGATTAGTCCAGGGGTCACAGACTGTGCCGACTGTAATGTCTCTGTGAACTATATATTTATTTCCTTACAGGTCATGGATTAACAGCAGTCAAAGAAAAGGCAGGGGCAACCCTACGAATCCACAGTGTCAATTCAGGATCGCCTGAAGGGGCCCCCCCAACCGATGCTGAAATCAAGATCTCTGAAAGTGAGTGGGGGGCTCACCTGGTGTTTTATGCATGGCTGAATGGTGGGAAAGAGCCCAAGTTCAAATCAGCAAAATTCTAACCAGGGTGTTCTCTCTCGCCATGACAGATGTGACTCCAGATCAGGACCCTGCCGGAGGCCCTCACAGTCCTCCTCCACCAGGGGCGGCAGGGTCGAGGGGCATGCTGTCAGCTCTCACCAACGTGGTTCAAAACACGGTGAGTCCCTAGGGGCCCGCCCCTGTTTTCCCCTGTGGTTCAGTTCCTTTGATCTTTCCAGCTTGTGACCCAGATACATCAGAGAGAAAGCAGCCTTGCTCGCTCCTGACTTTGGATTGCAGTTTGTTATGTTTTCTGCTACAGAGTAGGTGTAACCTTGGATCTGAAATAATAAGGTCGAGATGAAATGCGGTCTGCGTTTAAAAGAACAGAGTGGTTTCGAAGGGTTTTTTTTTTTTTTTTTTTTTTTTTTTTCCAATCTGATCTAACAGCGTCCTTTCCACTGCTGCAAGGACAGCCTCTAGGTGAGGGAGGGAACCCAGAGCTGGGACAGCTGTTCTTCCTGGATCAGGTCTTAGTTCTCTTAAAATTGTGAAGCCTTCCAAATAAAATAGGACTGGTAAAGACTCAGGGGAATAAGCCAGAGACCCCTCCTGCCCGCTTCCCTGCAGAACCCTAAATGTACCCCTGAAAGCCCTATTTTTCCTTCGTTTGTTTATTCATTTTCATTTAAGTTGACGATTTTTTTCCAAAGACAGATACACAACCATCTCACTCCTAAAGGAAGCTTGCTATTGACAACAAACTTTGAAAGGAAGCAGAGGTACCGCAGTGAGATGAGGCTGGTCCTCAGCGCCCCTCCCCCAGCCCCCACCCCGGGAAGAAAGGAGTCGCAGAAATATAGAAAATAACTATATTTTCTAGAACTATGGTTCATGTCCTTTGTAGTCATTTGTCCATTTGTTAATTTAAAGAGAGACGGTTGGCCCTCTCTGTGTGTGAGGGATCCCACCAGACTCTGGCCATAGGCTGACACTATCTGTGTCTTGCCGTATTAAGGCGTGTGGTGCACTATGGGAGAAGAGGGGTTTGTGAATGGCGTCGTAGGTTATCTTACCCACATGTTGGGACAAAAGTGTGTCAGGAGCAAAGGAAATGCCTTGCTCCTTCAGGGACCCCAGACTGGGTAGGAAGAAGGAGGCACACCAGCAAAATGTTGAGAGTCACACAGCAGAGCTGTTCAAGGCCAGCTGTGAGCGTGGAGGAAGCTCTCGGGTGTAAGAAGTGAACTCATGGCTTCTCACCGCCACCCCTTCTTAATATTATTCTTTTACGTGATTTATGGTTGTGTGTGCATATGGTGAGAGGGGGCACCTATACCACGGCACTCGTGTGAAAGCCAGAGGGCAGCTTTATGAAGTCACCTCTCTCCTTCCACATTACGTGAGTTCCGGGAAGGGGACTCAGGTCACCAGGTTCATCTAATAACTGGCTTGACCCCCTGAACCGCCTTGCCAGCCCCGAGAGAGCCATCTTGAGTGCATCCCCCACATCCTCAGGCCCCTTCCTGCATCCTCCAGAACCTGCTTGCCCCCCTCCCCACAGTCCAGCCCACCCGAAGGCTTGCCCATGCCCTGCAGTCCTGTAGTGCATAGATACTTCCCAGTCTCTGTTTAGTCTCAGCTAAAGTGACAGGATGTTGGGGGGGCGGGGATAGCAAACCAGAGCAAACAAAGGTGTGAGAAGCCCATCATCCGCTGTGCTAGCTGCTTTCATCAACGCTGGAACCAAGCGCCTAGCAGAAACAACACGGGGAAGAAGATTTATTTTGCTCATGGCTTGAAAAGCTTCAGTCCCTGGTGGCTTGGTCCCAAGTGCTTGGACAGGACATCATGGCGGGGTGGGGGGGTTGGGGGGGAGAATATCTAAGAAGTGAACTCTTTAACTTCTGGCGACCAGGATGCTGAGAAAGAGGAAGGGCCCGGGGATCAGATATAACCTTTGAGGTATCCCCCCGGGGGGGTCTACTCCCTCCGACCAGGTCCACCTCCAGAAGTCTGTAGACCGTCCTGCAGTATCAGTACTAGCTGAGGGCCAGGGATGTTCCTGAGCTGGTGGGGGATGCTTAATTTTGAACCCATAACCTCCCTTTGAATTATCTGCTTTTACAAATCTCTTCCAAAGTGTGAGTTTGGATTGGGCTCCAGATTTGAAAACAAATTCTAAATTCCCCCCAAAATGGAAATGTCTGATAAAGTTCATCCATTCGGTAAGATAGAATGAGCCATTTAAATAATTATGGACATTAAAGAGATGATATAAAAGTAAAATCTAATATTTTCATGGAAGGTAAGGGACACGCAGATGTATGGGGGTTGTAGCTGGAGTTGTGTTGTCGGGATTGTGGCTGGAGGGCTCAGAGCAATGTGGTTCTGCTTATTTGAACAGCATATGTGCGTCCTGGTTGTTTTCACTTTCGTCAAAAGGAAAGCAACGGCTGGCAAAGGGATTTTCCCACAGTGATACCCGGGTAATAGACCAGTTTCTAAAACTGGAAGTCCACAGAAGGCAAACTGTCTTACTTCATTAATGTACTGATTATAGTTGTGTTCCCCGGTTTCTGAAAGTGTGTTAGAGTCATCTGAAACAGCCTGAGGGTCGGTTGCTTCAGGGCCCTGGATTTAAAAATCATCTAAATTAGCATGAGTATTTGACATTTTCATAACCCACCCCCAAATAATTCCGTTACTTATGCTAAAATTCTTTCAAACACAACAGTCAGGTCATCTGTTAATTTTACGTCTTCGATACACATCACAGCTCAGAGCTACTGACATGAATGCCTAATGTGCATTGTTTCCCCCCTAAACATCATTTTTTAATAACACCGCACACTCTACAAATTATATAATGTATGGTTTTCTGAGGAAAATAAAACAGGATTAAATAGATGATCTATGTCGTGGTGTGAAAAACTTATGGCTTTCTATTTATTTTAATATTTGGCGAGAATGCCGGCCACTGCCAAACGCAAGCTGTAGAAAATGTAATCCCACGTGCTGTTCTCATTTGCAGGGCAAGAGTGTCTTAACCGGAGGTCTGGATGCTCTAGAATTCATTGGCAAGAAAACCATGACTGTCCTTGCGGAGAGCGACCCAGGGTTTAAGCGGACCAAGACACTGATGGAGAGAACCGTTTCCCTGTCCCAGGTGAGACGAGACCTGTGGGTGATTTTGATTTCTCCTCCTTTCACCCAACAAAAGTCAAAGCACATGTCCAAACTTATGTGACAGAAGAAGCAGAAAGAAAGCTGTCTGACACTCCCACCAAAGACCTCGTGGGAGACAGGCAAGGTTAATGGTCCTTTATACATGCTATCGGTTATCATACAGATGTAGTGAGTGATAAACATCTGGATATAGGAGTTGTGTTGCCATGCTTTATATGTGGAACATATGTGCCCCCCTCCCTTCCTCTCCCTCCCTCTCTCTCTCTCCAGCCAAAGGGCAGCCTATTGATCACACTTTCATGTTTGACTTTATTCATTTAATAATCTCTTGCGGATTTATCCAAGTACGCCGTTGCAAATACCCCAGTTCCGCCCGCTTCTCAGCCGTACCACTTGAGGGTTTCCTTTCCATCCCTGTGCCTCAATTTCCCCCTGAGCACTGAGGTGACATCCGTACCTCCTCATAACTTTGCCGTGATGGTTGGTTACACGAGCTAGAACAGAAGCCCCGATAAAGACCTGTCTGCCCACATATGTAACGTTTATTCTATGGAAGACAGTGAGGTTGCAGGGAGCGAGACTGGGCCTTAAAAGCTGGCAAATTCTAGCTACCCTTGTTGTAAAATGAAGAGGGGCCCGAGTTAATTTACCAAGCTACCGTAGCTGGGGGCCGCCTGCGCTATTTGTCTGTCACAGCTGCAGGCTAGCTACATTTAAAGGGTTGTGCTATGAACAGAGGTGTATCACCCAGCGCCCACAAGGGCCAGCCAGGATGCTACATGATGGTGGAGAGTGAGCCGGGGTGAGAGCTTCAGAGAGGGGGGCCGAGCGGTAATGGCTGCAGCTGTTGTCAGGCCCTGCGGGGCGTTGGCAGGGCTGTTAATGAGCGGGGTGTGTGTGTGTGTGTGTGTGTGTGTGTGTGTGTGTGTGTGTGTGCAGGGACTGCTACAGCCTCGGTCCGGTTACAGGGACTCACCTGAGCTTAGAAAGAACCACAGTGATTACTATTTTGAAAACAGAGTGGTGGAGGGAAGACCTGGGCCAGGGAAGCCGTTCAGAGTCTGGGTGAGATGGGTTGAGAGAGACAGGGATTTAGTCAGGGCTGTGGGGTAAGACCTAAGAGAAAACAGGGTGGGAACTTCTGAAGCTTGAGGGAACTGTCAGAGCTGGTTCGTGTCAGAATCCAGGGGAGGGGAACCAAAGAGGAGACCGGGTGGACGTGTGCCGGACTGAGGTACAGGTTAAGGAGCTTGGTGAGGGCCACACGGAGTGATGGCAGCCGACGGCAGCAGGGTGACCCTAGCTCACCACAATTCATTAGGCACTTTACAAAGAAGAGAGAGTGTGTATGGTTCCCCCAGCACAGGGAAGTGATCAGTGTCTGAGGATGGCTATACCAGTGCTTACATGTTATAATACACACATCAGGTGATCGCGCCGTTCCTCGTATGCAGTTATTGTGTCTTTTCTTTCTTTTTTTTTTTTTTGGATTTTTCGAGACAGGGTTTCTCTGTGTAGCCCTGGCTGTCCTGGAACTCACTCTGTAGACCAGGCTGGCCTCGAACTCAGAAATCCCAGTTATTGTGTCTTTAAAGTAAGACATAATAATTCTTCCCATGTTGGAGAGGTGGCTCAGTGGTTAAGATCACTTGCTGCTTTTGCAGGACTAGAGTTCAGTTTTCCAGAACCCACGTAGAGCAGCTCAAGACAGCCTGTAACTTGAGCTCCGTGGTGTGTGTAAGGATGCCCTCTTCTGGACTCTGTGGCAGCTACACTCATGTGTAAGCATACATCCCCACCACCACCACCACCACCCAACACACACACATAATTATAAATAAAAATAAACCTTTAATTTAAAAAAATCAAGTCTTCTGGACGAAAAGGCAAGTTTCAAGAACAGGCCTGCCTTGGTGTCTCTCCGACACCAAAGATGGCCGAGAAACATGCTGAGTTGAGGAATGGGCTTACTGACCGGCTGCTGGAGCCCTTGGCCACTTATGCTCCCCGGAAAAGTAGGAAGGGCCGCAGGACGTCCTGTCACCCTCCCCGGGGAGCAAATGCTGTGATTTAAATGAGAGATAAAGTTGGGTCAGAACAGCGTGGAGGTCCCTGCGGCCAGCAACGAGTGGCTGGTTGAGGTACAGTTTGGAAACAGATTCCGATTTCCTGATGAAGTTAAGTCTGGGCTGTGAGACAAGATGAATACCTAGGGTGGCTGCGGGGTCTTCAGAGGGACCGGAGGGGAGAAGCCAGTATGGACAATAGACCTCAAAACGAAAGTCTGATACAGTGTCTCCGGATACACTGAAGACACCATGTTAGTGAGCTTTCTGTTGCTCTGGCACAATCCCTGTCTCGCCTCCTTGTTCTGGAGGTTTCTGTGACTGCTCAGCAGGCTCTATGGCTCTGGGGCTTGGGATAAGAGAGAATATGAGAGTGAGGGGGACTGGGAAACACCATATCTGTTAATCCCATGGAGGCCAGGAACCATGGGGAGGTAGGGGGTAGAGGTGAGGGTCAGGGAGGAACCAGGTGCCCAGTATCCCTGCAAGCCCCCCCCACACACACACACAACTTTCACTCTCTGGGCTCCAGCTCTGAAAGATTCTGCCACCTCCCACTAGTGTCATGGGCTGGAGATCGGGCCTTAAGCATGGGGCCTTGGGCAGGCACTGCAGACTCCGCTGAGGCGGAAGTGGCCTGCAGAGTTGTTCCAGACAGCAGGACCGCTCACGCCTGTGCTGCCTCATTTTCTTCCACGGCACAGGGAACACGATCCAATGGTCAGTGGTTCTCTTGCTCCACCGTTTCCTCTTTCACAGTTCCCGTCCCACCGTTTCCCTGTGTGAGAGAGCCCCTCCATGTCCCGATTGCCTCCTTCCAGTTAAACCCATTTTCCTGTTTTCCAGAGGCACACTGAGGCCAGCCACCTGGTGAAGGGCTGG
The DNA here is from genome assembly GCA_964023405.1 of Apodemus agrarius. Lineage (NCBI taxonomy): Eukaryota > Metazoa > Chordata > Mammalia > Rodentia > Muridae > Apodemus > Apodemus agrarius. The sequence continues at coordinate 42,739,067 of OZ030016.1, read as the reverse complement.
TTTCCTGGGCAGCTTTGATTTTCACGCCTCACAAGTGATTCTCAGCCTCTGCTAAGGACACTCCCTTTTCTCTCTTCACTCTAGCCCAGGGGCGCTGGAGTGGCACCAGCCCTGGGCCTCTTGCTTTTGTTTTCCCATCCCCCAGTGCCCCGAGGCCAAGGGGCCAGTTGAGTTTTATTATAAGTGTTAAACCTTCCCAGTAATGGTTTCACTGTGTTATTTTGAAAACTGTAAAAGGCAGAGGCTTACTAATTTAGTCTTAAAGCTAGACAGGAGAGAGAATTCCTTCCACAGCCGGTGGGTTCTTGGCTAACAACCTCAAGAACCCAAACGGAAAATGAGGCTGCCTGTTTTATTGGCACATAATAAACACCAGCCTCTGTTCTCCGATGATATTCCCCCCTGTGACCTTGTGGCATTGGCCAGTGTATTTACGGGCCTCTCTGCAGATATTAAAGGACTCCATAAACTTAATGTCCTTGTAAAGTTAATGAGAAATCAAATAAAAGAGCCTCGCATCAAAGTAAGCAAGTTCAGAATGCTGTTAGTAAAGGACAGACGTTCTGCCGTCCTTGTTTTAAAACAACAAAATAATTGGAGGGGCTTAAGGGGACGGGTCTCTTTCTTAGTCTGCGCAGGGCCTGGGTTCTAGCCCTGACATTACAGGTACAGATGAACAGAAGGGAGGAGGGGGTGGCGTGAAGAGGGAGACGGCGGCAGGAAAGAAGGGAAGGGGGGAGCAGAAAGAGAGAAGTTATTAGTGTGAACAGAAACTCAGGACCAAAGATTGCTCTGGAGCCCAGCACAAGCATCTGCAGGCCAATTTCTATCCAGCGTCTGCTAATGAATGCGCCGTGAATTTATATTTATTAACTCTTTTCATCTTCATCCATAGAAGGTTTCTGTTGTTGTTTTGTTTTGTTTTGTTTTGTTTTGTTTTTATGTAACAGAGCGAGATCAAACCAGCTTCTTTCCTTTAAGAAGTCGCCTGGGTGCAGAATTCTTCATATAGTCAGGAAGGATTGGCTTTTCCCAGTGCTCAGGACACATGGCTAACACAGGTGCCTGTTAGCATACTGAAGTGCAGGCTGACTTCCAGGCTCACTCGGACCTGTGGCTCTCCTCAGCTCTTTGAGCGCGAGTACACACACACACACACACACACACACACACACACACACACGGTACCTCGGGCTCCCCTCTCCCCAGCTTCTCATTGCTGTATAACTGCCATTTCTGCTCTCCTCTCGTTTTTCTCGTTCTGTTCCCTTTGCTCCCCCTTGGCCCCTTCTCTCATGTTTCTCTCTCAGCTCCTCTTTGCTCTCTTTCTCTTCCCTTCCTCTCCCTCGCCCTCCTCCTCTCTCCTCTCATGCTCGGTTCAGTCTCCTGGACGAGTTTGGTCTCCTACATTCTGTCCATGCTCCGGACTCTTCCAGACGCCCGTGGCTGTCCCCTCCCTCGTGTCTACAATTAAAACCTTCTCCTAAGCCACCCCCGGGAGCGTGCAGTCCTCACGTATGCACCAGGGGATGACACCCCCACTTCATAATGCAGCGCATCGAAAGCCCGTCAGAGGAGGAAGGTTGGACATTTAGAAAAGAACTGACTACACAGGAGAAGGCGTCAGTGGGGAGCAGAGGACGCCTTCGCATGCTGGTCCCACTCCTAGGCACGCATGGCTGGCTTTGTTTGGCTCCGCCCAAAATAAAATGAAATGGAACATGTGAATATTGACCAACAGTATCAGTCTAGTATCTATTTTTACTGTTCTTTTAAAATGTATTTTTAGTTTTTGAAATTATATCATCTTTCCCCCTTCCTTTTCCTCTCTCCAACCCTTCCCACGTGCCCCTTGCTCTTGCAAATTCAAGACCTCTATTTTCCTAACTTCAGTTTCCTAACACACCTATCTATCTATCTATCTATCTATCTATCTACATATGTGTATGTGTGTGTTTAATTACTATAACAAATACATTCATATATATAATTTCCAAATATAGAAACACAACCTGCATAGTCTATATAGTTACGTGTGGTTATACATTTTCAGGGCCGACCATTTGGCATTGGATAACCTAACTTGGAGGCTCTTTCCTGGAGAAGACTGTTTCTCCCACTCTCGACATCCCTTAGTGTCCTGTAGTTCTTGGTGTAGGGCTGAAGCCCCTGACCCCCCCCCCCCACCACACACCACATTTGCATGCCTATTGGTGTCATTGTGGTTTGAGTCTTGTTTAGGCGGCCATAATGATTGGACTTCAAGGGGACCAGAAATCCTCCTCTCTGAGGGCTAGTTTTTATGGTATCGCAAGGCAGCATGTAAGCTTCCAAGAGAAAGGAGCGACCCTTAGTCCCACCCAGCTATGATGCCTATGAACTAAAACAATGACCAGCATGGGGCAGGTCCAATAGTGTCAACACACCTTGGCAGTAACTGACATCTTTTTCATTGGCCTAAAGGCCCTCACAACAAGAAGGAGATTATACCTGGTACTGGAAACCAAACCAACTACCCAGAGCTTGTGAGCTCACGGATCATGGAGAATCTATTCACAAAGAATCGTTTTTGAGAAATTCTGCCCTCCCCGTCGCCTCCACATCTTGTACAGGAAGGCGGCGTGGAAAGGCCTGTCTAGTACATGATGAACATTGTGTCTCTGCAGATGTTGAGAGAGGCCAAGGAGAAGGAGAAGCAGAGGCTGGCCCAGCAGCTCACGGCGGAGAGGACTGCACACTACGGGATGCTGTTTGATGAATATCAGGGTTTGTCCCACCTGGAAGCCCTGGAAATTCTCTCCAACGAGAGTGAGAGCAAGGTACATGTCCCACGGTCCTTTGAATGGCATTCTTGCGTGATGTGTTTTCCTTAGCGAGGAAGAAACAACCAGGCGATATGTTCTCTCACCTCGGGACTTATGCTAAGGCTCACATGTTGCAATCCTGATGTGCATCCCCTCCAGCTGCTTGCAGCGTCCTCTCCACCCTGTGCTAACCCCTCACTCCACCCAGCCCAGAAGGGTCAGCAGATCAGGAGTCCCCACTGCCCCTCCCCATGGCAGGAAACTTGCCTGCCAAGCCCTTCCTTCCCTTTGTCAATGCCAGATCAGAGATCTCTGACCAGCCTGTGCCTTCATTCAACCCAGTGAGCACAGAGTGACTGGGGGTTCTGTTAAACTGTGGGCATTGAGTGCATATTATTTTACGAGTTACCGTTTTACTTATTTGATCACCTTTACTGCAATATATGGACCATAAAGGGCAAAACCATCCTTCATGAGAATCATGAAATGTTCCTAGCTTGAAACCTATGAAACCCAGAGTCCCAAACAGATGGCTCTGTCCGTTCGCACTATCCCACGTGACCCCAGGCAAACAAATTGTATGGATTGGAGGCAGAGCTAGGCCTGCGTGAGACCCTGCCTCCGAGAAGAAACAAAAAAGGGCTGGCAAGATGGCTCAGCAGGTGAAGGCACTTGCTGCCGAGCCTGACGCCGTGAGTTCAACCTCCAGGACATCCAAGGCGGAAGGAAAGAGCTGATTCGCTCCTTCACCGTATCCACTGACCTCCCTGTGCACACACAACTGTCATAAATTAAACTATTAGAAAAAAACAAGTAAACAAACAAGACACAATTGAAGGATATTTAAAAAAAAAATGGCACGAAAAGACAAAAATGCTAACTCTCATACAGATACAAGATGAGCACCCAGTAAGGAGCTTATTTAGTTCATTAATTACACAGGGAATGCAGACAGGTGACCTCACCAGCTGTAAAGACAACTTTGAATCACAGTTGCAAATTGACAAAAGCTTGTCACCAATGGGGAAGACTGCCTACAAAATTCATCTCTGTGTCTGCAGAGAACGGCTTAGCGTGGCCATCCGTCACCCACAGTTTACGCTGTTATAAACTTGCTTCCTTACATTCAGAATCCCATAATCTGGTTTAAAAAAAAAAAGAAAGAAAGAAAGAAAGAAATGAGGGGGAAAAAAAGCCATTTCCTACCAAAGCACAGAACTCTGCCCATGAAAGCTGAGTCAGGAGTCAGCCTTTACGTGGTTATACATAAATATGAGGCTGTGGGAGTTTGGATCCCTCTTACCGCAGTCTGCTTGAAATGACAGCGCTGATAAAGCCGGCCTCTCAGGGTTTCTAAGGGGATTCAGTGACATCGCCCATGTAAGAGCTCATAGCAGCTCGGCTGCGACAAGATCGGTGCTCTGTGAACTCTGGCCGCTGTTTTGTGCCTCCATGTGTCTAAGTGAGCAGACTGCTGATGACACTGTATTTTCTATGCATTTTATGTTGTAAATATCTGTTGTTATTATTAGCACAGGAGACAGGAGACTGGCCCCCTACTCTGATAATATAGAGAGATTGCATTCTGGCCAGTTCTGTCACAGACCTCAGCTACAAAATAGCCCTCAGTTTCCTTACAAAAATCCTCCTGCCTCAGCCTCTCAAGTGCTGAGATCACAGAGGTGAGCTATATAATGTACCATCCATGATAAGTTGCTTTGGGGCATATGGTAAGACAGCACTCACTCAGGCCCAGGAAGCAAAAGAGAAGAAGAGGACTAGACCAAGGTGTCCCAGAGACAGGTCTCCAATGACCTGACACCTCTCCCCGCCCCCACCCCTAAGGCTTCTACCAGCTCCAAGCTGGGAACGAAGCCTTTGGCACGGGGACCTTTCGGGTACATCCTAGAGGGGTCTGAATCTTCTCTTTGTACATTGTTTCCACAAGCATTGCTTTCTTCCCTCAGTCTGGAGATTTCTGTGGCATTTGGTGAGGAATGTGGAACTTTTAAAAAATGCACTGATGATAGTTACTGGGTGCTGTCACAAGCAGCCCTACAAGTCTACGTGAAAACCAGAAGAAGTCTTTTTTCTTTCAGTCTTAATACAGTCTGTTAGCAGACAGCTTCCTGTACACAGGTCTCCAACAAGAATACAAGGTCTTTAAGGCACAACTAATGACATACAATGCCTGCCAGAGATGAATTTATAGCACAGGGACTGTGAGCAACAGAAATGCACATATTTCAAAATTCCTGAGAGTGTGAACATAGAACAATCTCACCGCAAAAATGGTGTGAGGCTGTGTGTTCATGGCTACATTCATCAGCGTGATACACCTATTCCCCAGTGTGGACACATGTCACATCACCACACTGTATCCCACAGATACATGTACACATGTCAAATCACCACACTGTATCCAACAGATACATGTACACATGTCACATCACTGCATTGTATCCCACAAATACATGTATACATGTCTCAGATCATCGCATTGTGTCCCATAGATACATGTACACAGGTCACAGCACCACATTGCATCCCATAGATACAAGTGATCAAGTTAAGATGGGCCCGGTGGCATAGGCCTGAATCCCAGGGATTGAGGAGGCTGAGGCAGAAGGATTTCAAGGTCAAGGCTTGTCTGGGTTGCAGAGTGAGTTCAAGACCAGACTTGGCAGCCTAGATTCTGTCTCAGAATAAAAAGTGCATAAAAAGAATAAAGAGATGACGGAGGATTCATCTCAGGCTCAGGCATTACACAAGGCCCAGCACTGAAAATAAATTATTTAAATTCCATTTGAACTTAAAATTAAGGGTCAGGAGCTGGCACATCAGGTAAAGGCACTTACCTCCAAGAACGATGGCGTGAGTTTGATCCCTGGAACCCTCATGGTGGGGGAAGAAACTCTCTGACCCTACACATGCCCACACAAATAAATAAACATGGGGAAAATAAAATGCATAAGAAAAGGGCTGAGGGCCTTTGTAGCTTGGGGGTAAAGCATGCACCTAGCATATACAAGGTCCTAAGTTCAATTCCCCACCACCCCAATAACAGACAATTAAAAAAACCTCATAGGATGTCTCCGTAAAAGGTAATGCTCATGAAACATTCAGGACACGCTTATATTAAGAAAAGGTTATTGTGTGTCTGAAACACAACGTAACTAAGTAGCCTGTGTTTACCTGGAAACCTTACATGGATACTTTAAAAGTTAAAGAACTTTTGAGACAAACCTTTGAAGAAATCCACTCTGAGGCTGAATTCCCCAGTGGATTTCTCATTCCCTGAATTTCTATTGCATCTGCCCCTTCAGTCCCCAGCTGTCTCCTACCTCAAAGTGCCGGGCACAGGTAAACAAGACACCTTTGTTCCAGCTCCACAGTCCCCATTGCAGGCAGCTACCAGGAGTCATCTCCTAGGTTCACACTGCTCTCAGCACAGCATGGGAAAGAGGCCCACCCAGGAACCTGGAGAGTGTTCTAAGAAGGGGAACTATCCCACGCGCCCAAGTCTTTAAAATGTATTGGATGTCACCACGGTCTAATGCCTGTGGTCTTCTGAGTCCCGTCAGCCTGAGGAAGTGGAGAGCACACTCCCATGTGAAAGCCGGGAACAAGAAAGGGTGCTCGGCGTGTCCACTGATATCTCATTGGCCGAAACTCAAACATCACAAGAGAAAGGGAAGGAGGTGTTAGTGCTGGAGAGCTGGCTGGTTTGAGTGCCTGCCACAGTCTGGAGTGCACCCACGTCATGACATGCACACCCACACTCCGCCATCAGCAGCACACGCGCCATAATAAATAGATAAGTAAATAAATACTACAAAGGAATTATTATCGATGATGCTGCATCGGATCGATTCTAAGACAGACCTGGCAGTGTGGTACATGATAAATGGCAAAATGTAATTATTTTGCTTCACTACACTTGGTTGCATTTATTTTATTTTACTTTTATAAGACGCTCTGTGTACCCTTGTGAAGAATGCGTGATTAATTATGATTAATTCTTGCATCCGACTACCATTCGGTGCACACTGCTGTAGCAGACTGGAGTTAAAGAGGGAGAAGCAGGAGCATGAAAGTAAAAGGAAGGCTCTAAAGGCCGAAGCCAGAGGGGCTGGCCCGGAGCCACAGAGCAGGGCACGTTTGCTGCTACCTACCGAACTGCATGGCTAATGGGTTTTGTGTTGGATTCCTGCCACGCTTCCTCCCAGAGCCTTGGGCAGGTGCACAGCACCCAGTGATGTGTGCAAACCCTCAGGGAAGCAAACCCTGCCAGCCTGGATGCCCTGGCTGACTCCTGGCCTCGTGCACCCGATCTCCTACCACATCAACGGAGAAACGATCCCGGGGAGGACTGAGCTGAGCCCCTTTTCCAGTGCTCCCTCCAGAGCAGGAATCTGACTTGCAGAATGAAAGACCCAGAAACGTATGGCTTTAAAGTCATGCCTCATTTTCATGATGATATTCCATGACCTGTGACCAATTTGGAAATTTAAATTAATCTTCAGAGGATGGCCATCTGTACTTGTTTTGAAGTCGATGCAGAGGGCACTATCCAAAAAGAGACTTCTGACAGTGAGCAGAGGTGATGTCAGCCCGAGCCTCCTCTCCCACGCTCGCCCTGCGCAGCTCCTTACCTCCCCAGCACAGTGACCGTTCCCTCCCTGCTGAGCCAGCGGGCCCTTCCTCCACATCCATTATGACTGTTACGGGTTGTCTTGGGCTTCCCTCTCCCAGAGTAGTGGTTTTCAACCTTTAATACAGTTCCTTGGGTGGTGGTGACCCCAACCACAAAACTATTTCATTGCTGCTTCATAACCGTAATTTTGCTACTGTTGGGAATTATAATGTAAATTTCTAATATGTGATATACAGTCCCCCTTCATGTTGAGAACTACTATGCTAGACAATGAATTCCCAGAAAACAAAAATATATCTTGGACATTTTGTAAACTCAGTGTAAGTCATGTTTAATACAAATATATATATATATATATATATATATATATGTGTGTGTGTGTGTGTGTGTGTGTGTGTGTATGTATATATACAAATATACACACTCACACACATATATATGTATATATAGAGAGATGTATGTATGTGTGTGTGTGTATATATATATATATATATATATGCATATGTGTTAGATCTTTCATTTATTGCGCGACACAGTGTTTTAATTCAGTTCTTATGCTTTAATGACCAAAATGACCTTAAGGTAAATGGAAGCAGTCCAATTATGCAGATGAAGACAAAGCATAGGAGTGTGATTGTACAAGGTCGGCAGTGAGTGAGTGAGGAACTGACGTTGGAACTGTGTGGGAGGCCAGAGTGTGTTCCAACCACTGGGATGAGTGTGTTCCCACCACCAGTGGCCAGTGACTTTTGCTTCATATTTATTGTTTACCACACCAAGGGTCCCAAGGAAGTGCAGATCCTGCTCTAAGGAGGAGACCGTTACTCCTGTGTGGCGGCCTGTGCCTGGAACCGTCATGAAGAAGCCGGGGCAAGAGGAGTTAGGCTCACAGGCAGACTGGGCTGCTTAATCAGTCCGAGGCCAGTCTGAACTGTACTGAGTTGTAACAGCAGCAGCAGGGACTCCTGAGTGAGAAGGGCTGAGGCTGGGGAGCCCCGCTGTGAATGGGTAGTAGAGCCCACCCCCTCTTACCACCACACTGGCTGGCTCAGCAGCTACTGGGAAAACTGGAGACGGCTGTACAGAGATGCTATTTGCGAGAGGAAACGACGGCAGTTAGAGTGACCTATTTCTTTCTTTTTCTTTTCTTTTTTTTTTTTTTCCTCTCCAGGTTCAGTCCTTTTTAGCATCACTGAATGGAGAGAAGCTAGAGCTCTTGAAAAATGACCTAGTTTCTATCAAAGACATCTTTGTAGCCAAAGAATCAGAGAATGAAGCAAATCCAGAAGAACAAGGTAAAAACGCACTAAGAGGCAGCAAGGTAAACAGGGGGGTGGGGGTGGGAGTGGGGGTGGGATGAGGGGGTGGGGGGGCCTCAGGCACAGCTGCTGGGGGACAGCCTGTAGAACAGGGGCAGGATTTACCTAATCCAGGGGAGCCTCGTGCGGCTTCCAGAATGCCCTGGGCAGCTGTTGTGGGTGCAGGGCTGGTCTCCGTGATGTGTAGCCCTTCCTTTACTGAATGGGAATCCCATTCTTCCTCTGGTGTCCAGCACAGTCCCTGGCATAGCGCTAACACAAATAAATGCAAAAAGTCAAATAAACCAAGCACAGTAGGCTGGGCCTAAATGACCACGATGTATGTGGCACCGTCTAACTCCGTGTGCTGTGTGGTTTAATGTGATTGAGGACCATGGCGTGCAAGTCTTGCAATGGATTTCTTTGCATGGCTTCATGATTCCCTTTCCTTGCTGTGTGGAGGAGTTGTGTATTTGCAAGTGTCCCACACGCCACCTGAACAGTACCGTTCTTGGTGTGGGAGTCTGGTAGCCTAGCGGCACAACACTTGCCTAGCTGTTTGAGACCCTGAGGTCAATCTCCATCAACCACAGGGAAAGTCCGGTTCTGACCAGGACGGTGCCATTTTCTCCCAGTGCCCCAGGGTGAGGTGTTTCAAGTTGAAGGCCATGGAGTGAGTGAGGTATACAAGTCCCAACCGCCTACCCCCTTTGTCTTAGTTACTGTTCAATTGCTGTGAAGAGACCACAACCAAGGCAACTTATGAAAGAGAGAATTTAATTGTAGTTTTAGAGGGTCTGTCCATGACCATTGTGGCAGGGAACACGAAAGCCGGCAGACAGGCATGGCTAAGAACTTACATCCTTACCTGCTAGCAGTGTGTGTGTGTGTGTGTGTGTGTGTGTGTGTGTGTGTGTGTGTATGTCTGTGTGTGTGTGTGTGTGTGTGAGAGAGAGAGAGAGCCTGCAGGCAAAGTGTGTATGTGTGTGTGTGTGTGTGTGTGTGTGTGAGAGAGAGAGAGAGAGAGAGAGAGAGAGAGAGAGAGAGAGAGAGAGAAGGGGGCAGAGACACAGAGACAGCCTGGGTCTAGCATGGGCCTTTGAAACTCCACAGCCACTTCCTAGTGGCACACCTCCTCCAACAAGGCGGCACCTTCTAATCCTTCCTAAACAGTTCCACCAACTGGAGACTCGGCATTCAAACATGTGAGCCGACGGGGGCCATTCTCATTCAAACCACCACCCCTCTCAAGAGGGACCGGAGCCCAAAGGAATCTAGCGCCTATCCTATGCGAAGCAAAAGAGCTATTCTCAAAGTCGGCCATGCACAACGACCACACTGGGTCATCCACTTGGGTGTGGACAGACTCAAGCATGTCCTGTATACCTGTGGCATGTCTTCCCACAGGCGGCAGTAACAGGCGCCACGCCACAGGTGCTCCCTGTGGTTTATCCCAGTGGGCAGAGCAACTGCAGAGCCAAGGCTGGCTGCTTCTAGGACCAATAGAAAGGTCTGCTGGAAGCCTTTTCACTAATTTCTTGAACAAGTTATATGACCCTGCCGAAAGGAGCGTCTTCACTAGATCCTGGCGACAGTGCTGCCTGTTCTGGGAATTGTTGTGAGACTCAGATTAAATACAATCCATAAAAAACACGCTATGGGTCTTGGCATACAGAACTGCTCAAATATGGTAGCTGTTACTATGTTATGCTTGTTATTTAGTGTGTCCACACATTACCAGGGAGGTTGGGGAGGTAGAATGAGCGGCAGTTTTGGCTTGTTTGTTCCTATTATTTCCTCGCCATGCAGGGGAGTGACAATAAGTGTCCACACTGTCACTGTCAAGTCACAGAATCATTGTGTTCCCAGGTGCATTATATACCTTTAATCAAAGCTCGGACACGAGCGCTCCTGTGCTTGAGCCTTGAGGCTCACAGTAAATTATTCTGTGTATTCATAAACCTGTTTAATCACGGTTTCCCCCTTTCACCCCACATCCTGATCTTCTGTGCCTTCGCCTTAATGGAATGTATGCTCATTACATCAAAATAAAAGAACCAATTATACTGAAGTGTAGAAAGGGGCCAATAAATATCAAAGAGGCAACTGGGAATAATCTTTTTGAGCATCCGTATGTTCCTACAAAAGTCACTGAAGATGGCAACCTTGTCATTTTTCTAATGAAAAAATTGAAGTACTAGTTGTTAGAAGAGATGCAACTCACATTGGGGACCCAAGATGACCCAATAGATGACCCTTCCCATCACTAACCATCACCCCAATTAGTCTACTCCTCAAGCTCTTGATACTTGAGTTAGATCTTGGTCCTTCTGGGTGTGTCATTCTGAAAGGATTTCTCAAAGGACCCTCGGGCTGGGGATACGACCCAGCCACTGAAGTGCTTGTCTTTCCAGTGTAAGGACCTGGGTTTGAATTTCCAGAATCTATATAACAAGCAAATCCAGAACAGGTAGCATATTCCTGAAATATCAGCTATGGGGAGATAGGGGGCAGAGACAGGCTTGGGGGGCAGCTAGCCTGGCCTTTGGCCTCTTTGCTGAAGTCCTTGGCCAACGAGAGACCCAGTGTGAGACAGTATGTGAGAGGTCCCTGAGTCGTCCTGTTTCCCTGCATTTCCTATGCATGCACATTCCCACGCCACAGATGCTCCACACTCTTATAGACACACACATACACCACACACACATATACCACACATACACACCACACACACCACACAGACATACACTCACACACCACACACACACACACAGACACACACACACACATACACACACGGGACTTGAAATTTTCCCATGCATCAGAGACATTGTTGCAAATGCAAAGTGAAGTACTGTTACATTGTTCCTCCGTGTTGTTCTTTGGAGAAGAAACTGGGTTGTGCTGCCAAACCGAAAGTGTTGCCACAGGCCATGTGATGCCTTCTCATTTAAACATAGAGCCTCATTCAGTAAATTGAGAATTTTGGATTTCACTCACACACACACACACACACACACACACACACACGCATACACACACACACACACACACATACACGCATACACACACACACACACACACACACACACACACACTGAAGTGCTGAATATCATATTTTAAGGAAAAATGATAAATTTGGTGACTGGAAGGGGAACGTGGTAAATTTTTCTCTCTCTTCATGACAAAACCCTATTATCTCCTGTAATAGATCCATTTTCCCCAAAGGGCATCTCCAGATGATCAAAACACTATTAATTTTCATTAACTTAATTTAATAAATAAATGTCATTCCGACACTTAATGAGGCACTGGGAGAGAAGAACAGGGGCATTGTTAAGTCACCCCCATCACCAAGGCCTGTGACAGTTCTGGGAAGACGGAGGGGTTACCCAAAAAGATGCACAAAGGAATGCCATCCGTGAGATGTGAAGGAAAAAGAGAGAGCAAAATTATGGCAGAAATCTAAGCATTTCACCAGGATTTTTTTTTAATATAAGTGCACTTATATTCCTAAAATTCTCTAACAATTAAATAATTTATTTGGTAGTCTCAGAAAGTACAATAACAAGCTGTCGTCTTCTAGAGTAAATTTAATATCGGGCTCCTGCGCATTGAATAACACTGGCTCATGGTTTGCATGCTTGTCTTTTGGCCACAGTGTAGTCTCACCCACCCAGCCACGGCCCTCCAGTTTGCTTTACCATGGCTGTGAGGAGATTGTAAAAGCCCATTTTTTTGTTTTTATTGCCTTGAGGAAGTTCTCTTGGCCATATATACAGCCGGAGAATAGCAGTAATAGTCTTTGTCACAACATTGTCTGTCATCTGTTTTTACATTTGTAGTGATTTTTCCCCTCTGAAATACATGATAAAAGTTACTGGTGTTTGTTTAGTGCAAATGATGCGCGTGTAGAAGCTGGAGCTTTGTGTCCTGATTTATTGCCAATTCCCACCAAATATATCTAATCTTGTGTGTTCGTGTCACACAATTCATATATATTGGGTTCGTCCATAACAATTCCTATATATTGTTTCTTTACAAGACAATTCAATATGATATTTGGATCTTACAGTAACTAAAAAAAAGACAACTGGAGTCAGGGCGTGGCTCGGTGATACAGTGCTTGCTAAGCAGGACTAAGTCCCTGGATTTGATCCCTTAGCGGCCCTCCAAAAATACAACCTAAAATTTTACCAAGAACAGAGGGTGAGTTTTATGATTCCCAGTTGACGGGGTCGGGGAGGAGCTGAAGACTCCTGGCCACTGGCTTCAGGCCCCCGAGATTAAGGGGTGAGGCCCGGTGGGTCTCAGCCAAGGGCTCCCACGCCCCCTCCCCCGGAATGAAGGAGACTGGGTGGATCCCGGATGAGGCCTCGCCCCTGTGCTTTTTAATAGACTCTCCCTTCTTCCCCCCACCCCTTTCCTCTTCCTCCTCACTCCCTCCCTTCCAACCTCTCCTTACTTGGCTAATGGAGTCTCATCCTCAAATCTCCTCAGGCATCGCTGTGCAGGAAGCTTTCTTCTTACGCATCCTCTGAGAGCTATATTACAGCTGCGAACTGTATTATGGCCCTCACCTTCCTGGTTAAAACGTTTCCCACTGTTGCTTCATCCTGAGCTGAGGCAGTCGCCAGGGTCCACACCCAGTGCACACAGATGCCTCATTCTGCGCAGCCACTCTGGCCTGCCCCCTTACTGCCCCCTGAACTTGACAGGCGCAGTCCCTGCGAGACTTTATGGCCACTGCCAAGCGTCTAGAGCACTTCCCCCCTGACCCAGAGCCTATCCTCAGGTGGGGACCACACCCCCCAACTTCATCTTTCCCTTCAGTTACTATATGAAACAAATACGATATAGAACTGTTTGTAAAAATGGGAAATTGGGGTAAATGAATCATTATGTACCTACATTGACAGGAACACACAAAGATTGTAAATGTGTTTGGTGGGAACTGGCACTAAATGAGAACACGGATGCCCGAGAGGCCCGAGAGACTCCAGCTTTTAAAGGCGCATCAGTCCCTCATAGCCTCCCTCCTAAGCCTGACATAGCAACATCTATGTGTACCATACAAACAACAGGGACTCATTTCTCACAGTTCATAAGGAAGTCTAAGATCAAAGTCCGGGCGGATCTGGTTTCCTGTGAAGGTCCATCTCTGGGTCACAGCCAGCATCCTCTAGCTGTGTCCTCCCATGGGAGTGGAGGCCAGCCAGATCTCTGGGGACTCTTTACAAAGACACTAATCTATTCCCGTGAATGCCACGCTCATGACCAAAGGCCCCAGCTCTTTTTTTTGTTTTGTTTTGTTTTTGTTTTTTGTTTTTGTTTTTGTTTTTGTTTTTCGAGACAGGGTTTCTCTGTGTAGTCCTGGCTGTCCTGGAACTCACTCTGTAGACCAGGCTGGCCTCGAACTCAGAAATCCACCTGCCTCTGCCTCCCAGAGTACTGGGATTACAGGCGTGCCCCACCACGCCCGGTTGCCCCAGCTCTTAATACTGTCAGCCCAGTGATTAGGTGTCAAGATACGAGTTTAGGGAAGCACAGAATGTAGCACCTTCTGTATAAAATTCCTAAACTCACTGGCTGCTCTTGTAGAGGACATGGGTTCAGTTCCCAGCACCAACTGGACTCACAGACACCCATCCAACATCCTCTCTGTCCTTCGCTGGCCTCGGTGGGCACCGGGCCTGCCCCTTGCACACACACATATATGCAAGCAAGCAAGAATAAAACAAATAAAGATGAAAAACTTTATAATAAGATTTCTAAGTTCTAGCTCCCCCTATCCTTCTCCCATGGTTCATACTTCTCCATAAAACTCAGCACTTGAAAGACATGTTCTGTTTATCTGTTTATTAGCCTGTCTCCCTTGTGAGAATATAAACAGACCAGACATAAACATTCGCAGTAGACTCACAGGCCACCCTGGCTATCTTTAGGAGCTGACCATTAGCCATTTTTCTATAAAACTGAAGCTATCATATTCACGCCAGTGTGAGGTACAGTGTTTTCCACGTGGCTTAGCTTTTCCCGGAGGTATACCTGGGCTCTGGCACAAGCCCAGGCAACCTCTTCACTGAGGGTTTTACACACATGCAGTTGGACCAGATTAATAATGTGTTATTCTCCCTCAGAGGGGGCTCATAAACCCATTATGGAATCAATACTTCAGCACCTACCAGAAACGTTAAGATGGCGTTGTCTTGGAGTTATAAATGAGAAGAGTGAGCTCGTAGCTTTTAACCGTCTTTGTGGCCTACCAGGGATATTTTTGGTTTGTTGGTTGGTTTGGTTTGGTTTGGTTTGATTGTTTTGGGGTTTTTTGTTTTTGTTTTTGTTTTCTTTTTTTGTTTTGTTTTGTTTTGTTTGTTTGTTTGTTTGTTTGTTTTGAGACGGTGTGTGTGTGTGTGTGTGTGTGTGTGTGTGTGTGTGTAGTCCTGATTGTCCTGGAATTCAATATGTAGACCAAGCTGGCCTTGAACTCACAGAGATCCACCTGTCTCTGCCTCCTGAATGCTAGGATTAAAGGCCTGTGTCACCACTGCCCAGCCAGGGATATTTATTTTTATTTTATGATATATAAACATACTATATAGCAAATATTATATGACTATTGTATTATATATCATATATCTTAATAGATTATCAATTCAAATAATATTTTCTTTAGCACCTATTATGTTCCAGACATCATAGTAGGAATGAGTTAAACTCTTCTCTGTCTTTAGAAAGCGTCCCATCTGAGAA
Organism: Apodemus agrarius; assembly: GCA_964023405.1. Classification (NCBI taxonomy): domain Eukaryota; kingdom Metazoa; phylum Chordata; class Mammalia; order Rodentia; family Muridae; genus Apodemus; species Apodemus agrarius. The sequence continues at coordinate 42,723,555 of OZ030016.1, read as the reverse complement.
AATAGATCATTAAAAAGTATTACAGCACCACACAGGTCTTCTAGAGAACCTTGGGAAATCTCTCCAGAGAGATGGTATTACATCAGAGCACACACCCCAGGAGACTTCCGCTCACTCCGCCCTGCGAGTCCCTTCCCCAGCGCCGCACCCTGGGCATTGTCAGTAGTTGCTATAGGAAGCACAAGTCTCTAGTACACAGGCCATACACACACTCATTCTTTCAGCAATGGGCTGCCACAACTGCGGCCCCAAAACACACAAGGCCTCTCCCTAGCCGCTGCTGTCTCTGAGCCAGCCCAGGGGTGCCCTAGTGCCAGAGGCCTGCAGCTAGGCCTTGGCAGTACTCTCCGGGCAGCCCGCTGCTTCCCCCCACTGTGCTCACCAATGGAAGACCTGACATCCGTCTTCCCAGGCAGCCTCAGGGCACACTGCCAAAGCCTCTCCTTAGTCTACCCTGAGTGCCTGCTGCAAAGTGGAGGGAGCTGCCACTTTCTGAAGGATGGAAAATAAATGAATCACGCCTCTTACTGCCGTCCTGTTCTGTTTCTAGGCCTGGAAGAGAGCGGGGAAGAATTTGCTAGGATGCTTACAGAGCTCCTGTTTGAGTTACACGTTGCCGCCACACCTGACAAACTCAATAAGGTCGGAACCAAGCCATTCTGTGTCTTTGGTTTTAAAAGGGGCTGGGGGGAAAAGGAGGTCTCTGTGGTAAGATTCCTCAGATCTGCAAGAAATAGGAAAACACACACACACACACACACACACACACACACACACACACACATGGAGGGGAGCCGGAGGTCAGTAATTAGTATCTGCGGAGGCACTGGGACGGACGCGAGGCTTCTGAGACCTGCAGTGATGTGTGCGAGGCTCCTGAGACCTCCGTTCTGTAATTTACGAGTAATTATCTAGTGACCTTGAAAAAGTCAGTTGCCCTTTCACAGTGAACTAGAATGTTCTGTCAGAGGATGATTATCTTCAGAGGGAGGCGAGGGGGGAAATCATCATGGGACTTTCCAGACTCCGCTCCCACCCTTGCCTTTTAAAGAGACAGGCCAGTTTTAGGGCGGCGAGAGAGGCTCATACCTCTCCTCCTACCTGGGCCACCGATGCTCCCACACATCTTAGAACAGTCCAGCTTTGGCACTGCAGATGCCTCTAACAGCACAGTGCATTTTGCAAGCCTAGCTGTAGGATGTCTTAAGGAGATGCTGATCATTAACTACTTACTCAAAGCTGTGTGGTTTCTTTTCCCTCTCCCTCTCCTGCTGTCTCGTACCAGTGGTTTGCATAGCCACTCACCTGCTGTACTGGTGCAGGAAGGACAGAATGAGCTGTAGAGGTGGTGGGTGAGGAATTTCTTTCTCTCTGTGAGGGGTCAGCGGTCCAGCAGGTCACTGGGAAATTACCTCGCGCATCTCCCTGCAGCACCTGCCACGGCTTGGAGGGGAGAGGGGGGACTTCTCAGTTGCATGGGTCAGCCTTTATTCCTAAAAGAGGACGTTTTAGGGTGGCTTTCCCCTAATCTGCGAGCTCTGAAATTACCCCCCCAACATCCCGACATGTTAAACTCGAGATAAGCCTGTCCTGTGTCCGGATCCAAGAGTGACAGACGGGGTGAGAAAGGTGGGCTCTGTGGTTTCCAGTTAGCCACGATTTTGTAGGTCACAGGTCACCTATGTGGCTCCCCGGGGGTGCCAGGCCTCTGCTCACCCCAGAGGCTGGAGGGCCCGCCATGAATCAGAAGGAGCAAAGCTGTCAATCTTCTCCCCATTGCTACGTTATTGGTTCCTGAGAGGATGAGGGCTTTAGGAAAACCACCACATGAGGAAACTGGCTTCAGCCATGACCCCTCACTGATTTCCGGCCTATATAAGAAAGAAAGTTCATCTTTTTACCGCCAGCCATGGAACCTGAAATATTGCAGCGTCTGTCCTTTTTCTCATCTGAATATCATTTTAAAATACCCTTTTAGAAGTTCTTAGGCCCTTGGTTGTGACCTATATACTTTCTGATCCACCTTTGTTTCCTAGTTTATTTATTTATTTTTTTACGAGCAATGTCTACAGGGCTTGAGGAGTGGCCCCACACATCTGCCCTGGAGGGTTCGGGTTGAGAGGACTCGGGTTTTCCCATTCCCACAGTAAAGGCATTGTTTGGTTGGGGCCATTGCAGGCCATGAAGAAAGCTCATGACTGGGTTGAAGAGGATCGAAGCGTGGTGTCAATAGACGTGGCCAAAGGGTCGGAGGAGGAAGAGAAGAAAGAAGGAAAGGATGAGAAAGCTGACGAACCTCAAGAAGACAAACTGGGGGGCAAAGGAGCTAAGACCGTAGAGGTAAACCTCCCGCATCAGCCATGGCTATCTGTGATAGTCTATGAGGAACCCCATTTAAAGCGAGGGGAACCACTTTCTATTTACGCCGCGTCCTACATTCTAGTCAACAGACACTCCAGTTTCTCCATCCAAGACAATTTACGGCTTAGCGTAGATTTTGTAGCTTTTCTCCATAATTTTATAATTTGAAAGCAGAAAGATCTTCCGGAACGTAATTGATTTATCTTTATGCAAATCTGTTACTATAAATCGTCTTCATGCTCCCTCGCTAATGAGGCGATTGAAGCTCTCTTTCACTGCTGTGGCTTCTTTCCCGCAGTTTAGGACACTCGTACGCGTACACTTTATGTCTTGCCTGTGCTCCGAAAGTCATCTGTGATAATTGGTCCTTATGCTGAGTTCCAATTTTAAAGTGACTAAGGTAGATTAGACTCCGAGGAAAAATGTCCACTGGGGTGCCTGCACGCACCCCACTTACCATAACCTGCCTATTGTGTGGCCAGCAACAGTCTGACTGTTGAAGACACAAATGTGGATAGGTTTGTCTTGTCCCTGGGGACCTGGTAGCACTGCAGCATTGCCATTTAGTAGACACACACACACACACACACACACACACACACACACACACGCATTCTGTATACATTTTGTTCCACCTTATTGTTTGAATCAGGGTCTCACCCTGGATCTGGAGCGAACCTAACACTGGCTACGGCCAATGAGCCCCCGGATCAGCCCATCGCCGTCCTCCTGTCCTGGGGCTAAAGCTGTGCAGCACTTCTGACCGTACTGAGGATCCAAACTCGGGTCCTCAGGCTTGATCAAAAGCACTCTGCCGACTAAGCCACACCCCCCACGCCCTTTGAATTTTATAGGGATACAGGATTACATCATCTAGGGGCCAGGGTGTAGCTCAGGAATACAGTATGTGCTTTGAATCACGTCCCATTTTTTTTAGCGTGACAGGGGTTTTTTGAAAAGAGGCTGCTTAGTGAATAATTCTCTCGTGCGCATTCATTCCAGGAAGTGTACATGCTGTCCATTGAAAGTCTGGCAGAAGTCACTGCACGCTGCATTGAGCAGCTTCATAAAGTTGCAGAGTTGATTCTCCATGGACAAGAAGAGGAAAAACCAGCTCAAGTCCAAGCAAAAGTTCTGATGAAGTTAATGCAACTCTTAATTCTTACTTTTTAAATTGTGTGTGTGTGTGTGTATGCACGCGTGCGCGCATGTGCACATGTGTGGACGTGTGTGTGTGTGTGTGTGTGTGTGTGTGTGTGCACCACACAAATGCACATGCACACATACGCTAAACACCCGAAGATTTGGATTTTCATGTCAACTGTTATAGTCATTTTAGGAAATAAGGGCTCCCTTAGGAAATACACTATACAGCAATAATAATAATAATAATAATAATAATAATAATAATACATAGGAGGAGTTGTTTTTGAGATTTAAGAGGAGACACACTAATGCATTTAGAGGCATAAACATGTTTATTTTAAATGTTATCTTCAAAGCACAGAGCATTGAGGGTAATTATGTATTTATACCGTACCAACAGAGAAAGGATACCCTAACAAAACTTCTCAATTCCCTGCACAAAAGCAGGCAGACACACACCACCTTTTTCAGCAACTTTACCTGCCCTGCCTAGTCTGTTCTCTGGGCAGGCTAGCCACTAATGCAAGACAGCTCACTGCAGGCTGCGTTCCTGTGCCGTACACTGAAGTTTATGTTCAATAAGCAGTTGTTGTTGCTATTAAGTTATCTAGTATTATGTAAACATAAATACACATTTTATATATATATATATATATATATATATATATATATATGTATGAAAACAGTGTGGAATCTTTTTGAAAATAGAAAGTAGTGCTAAAAACAAATCATTATCGTTTATGTGTCTAATTATATGACATGGAATATCAGCAGCTGTCCAAATACCCCTTTGTTATTACTAAAACAAAGGGGCCAAAGTATCTCCCCAGAAAGAACATTGGAGCACACACACACACACACACACACACACACACACACCGTTATTCACACGCATTTTGTGAGCTCACTAACTTTACTACATCCGACAAGGCAAATTATATATTTAGAAATAAACTACACATTATGTGATAATTCTAGAGAGAAGGTATACTTTCTAACATAAAATGCTGAGGACAGCGTCTAGCTACTGCCTTGTCTTTGCAGGGAGCTGAAGGAGAGCCGAGGCTCAGAAATCCCCGGGCATGAGTCCTGGGACCTTGCTCTGAGCACCTTTCCCATTCCCCTGTTTGTCCCAACCTCATCCAGCTGTGCTGCCCTCGCTGGTCAGTCGGCTCAGTGAGTGCCCTCCCACCACCTGCCCAAGAGCTCACCGCATGGTCCTCTAATGTCTTCTGGCCTCACCCACAATGATTTCCTCAGACAAATTTCATATGGATGGATGGGTGGATGGATGGATGGATGGATGGATGGATGGATGGGTGGATGGGTGGGTGGGTGGGTGGGTGGATGGGTGGGTGGATGTGGGTGGGTGGGTGGATGGGTGGGTGGATGGGTGGGTGGATGGGGGTGGGTGGGTGGGTGGATGGGTGGGTGGGTGGGTGGGTGGGTGGATGGATGATGGATGGGTGGGTGGGTGGATGGGTGGATGGGTGGGTGGGTGGGTGGGTGGATGGATGGATAGATTCCTCCATGTGGTACATCATACCTGATACTTAGGCCTAGGGGTGTAGTTCAGTGGCAAGCCTGAGAGCACATCCCCCAGCATCCTACAGAAGGAGTGGAGGGCAGGGAGATGACTGACTCAGTAAGGTACTTGCTGTGTTCACCTGAGCACCTGACTTCAATCCCCAGCTTCCACACACACAAAAAAAAAACAGACAGAGCTGCAGGTGCCTGTAATCTCAGGGAGGTGGGAAGAGAAGGGTCCATCCCTCCTCCCCCCAGCATGCACATGTAACATATGTGCATATATATATATATATATGTATATATATATATGTATATACATATATATATATGCACATATAAATACCTACACACACACACACACACACACACACACCCCTCTGAATATTTAGGTTAGACAGTCTAACAAAACAGAACAAACCATCTTCTTTGCCTTCAGTAGCTCTCCTAACATGAGATATTCTTAATCCAGAGAGTGTCTCTAGTGGCATTTTATTCACTATAAATCACACACTGTAATTGTTAGGAGGAAATCAGACAGAACACACATTGTTTGGCGATTATATTGTTTTCAGTTTTTGTCATCTGCAGTGTTAGTACAAACATTCTGATTAATTTTGTCTTTCTTGCTTTATTTTCTTGGAGTAAAGACTTACTTAAAACATGAACCAAAGAAAAGTCCCCATTTTGAGATGTTGTAAAGAAATTTTCCAGGGATCGTTATTTTGAGGCAAATAGGAATAACACAATCAGGATACAGAGAGAATCTGGATGTGGTAGAGCAGGTCCATAGTCCCAAATCTCTGTAGGCTGAGGCAGGAGGATCTCTGTAAGTCAAGGCAGGCCAGACGGGGACACATAGTGACACACTGCTGAAAGGGAGGAAGGATTCGGGAGCTTGCCGAGCCACGCCCAAGACCCTGGGTTGTTCTCCAGCACCAAGAGGGGTGCATGCGTGCATGCGTGCGTGCGTGGGTGGCGTGCCTGCGTGGTGTGCACACGCATGCGCATGAGTGAATGCCTGCGTTTGCGTTTTAATCCCCTTTCTACACTCGCCACTGTGTGTCCCACCGTAGAGGCACTCGGTAGAGGCAGGTTAGCCATTAGATGACCTGTGAACGAGTGCCTCGCTGAACGTTCATTTCATTATTTTAAAATGACCCAGACGCCGGAGGAAAGCCACCTGGCCTGAGCTTCCACTCCTGTGCAAAAGATGCTCAAGCCTGATATTTCCGGCACGTCGAAGAGTCTAAAAGGAAGCAAATTAATTAGAGGATTATTCTTTAATTAGACATGGAAATAAAACTGTGAGCCGTGGATGGTTGTTGAGGACGACTGCACATTTCTGTAGAGCGGCGACTTCAACCTCGGGCACCGCCCTTCTGACGTCATACCGCCATTCTTGTCACACTAATTGTCATGAGGTTTACGTTACTTTATAGAAAACCCCACAAACCTCTTTTTATTTTTATTTTTTCTTATTTCAGATTAACCACAGCAATGTGCAATGAAGTAGCCTCCTTATCGAAGAAGTTTACAAATTCCTTAACCACTGTTGGGGTAAGAATACAATTCGCACCATTTTCTTACACTGTTGAGGGAGGTGGCGCCGCTAGGAGACGTCAGGAATATGATACCTTTTGGCACGACTCCATAATTACAACTGTGTCATGCCATTTTCTAAAATCCGGCTGAGGTCCCCTCTCTAAACACATTAGCCTAGGGCTCTACCCTGCCTTGGCCATAGACTCCAGTCGGCTGTCTGCCTGGGCTGTAGGCTTCAGTCTGCTATCAGACATCTGGACTGTTTGGTGAGTGGGAAGATCTCCGCGGACCTCACTTTATTCATGTATCAAAAGAAAAGGTGCCAAATGAAGGTTCCTTCCCAGTGCACATTATCTATCATTACATTACTCAAGAATCTCTATTAAAATAATTATCTTTAAATATTATCATTCAGTATTTCCCTCAGTCTAATAAGCCACACATGATAAGAATTTCAAAAGAAAAAAAAGTGTTGTCAATTAACATCTAAGGGTTTCTGTTCTTAATAGCTGTGAAATGTTGCATATATCTCAATGTGTGGCTTCTGATGACATATCTAGGTTGCGCCCTTTTCTACCCCGGGGTAGCCCTTGTGGGCTGGGGAAATGGCTTAGCCAATGAAGGATTTCATGTGCAAGTGTGAGACTCTGAGTTCATATCCCCAGACATGCCTGTAATCTCAGTGCTCTGGAGGGAGACTAGGGACTCCCCCAGGGCAAGATGGCTCACTGGAGTAGCCAAATGGGCTAGCTCCGGCTTCAGCAAGAGACCTTGTCCCAGTAAATAAGGAAGAGTGAGATTGAGGAAGACACGAAGCATCAGCCTTCGCCTCCATACTCATGTGCACACACACACACACACACACACACCCGCACATGCATGCAAACGTATGTGATTCCCCCATACAAACATGTGTGTAGGGGGAGAAGAAATCAGTCATAAAGTCGGACAGGAGGAGCTAGGGGGAAACACTCCTCTTTTATCTTCCTACTTTTAAAGTCCCTAGGTGCAAGACATGACCCTTTCCCAGAGACACAGGAAACAGGCTTTTGTCGGGGTATTTACAATGTCAATGTCCGGTTTTCTAGGCAAGACTGGAAATCTGAAACCAGGGCTATGCCCTCTCTGGGGCCTCTGAGGGTGGGTTACAAATGGTTCAAACAAAGGGGAGCTTTATCGAAGTTGGTGGAGGACTGTGGACAGCTTTGGTGATAGAGTTCACTCCCGCTCTGAAACATCCCTACAATCTGTCTCTCCTCCCACATTCTTTTTTTCTGGGTGAGAAGTTTCAGAAGATCACCAGCATGGGTCAGACGGTCAGAAGGCCACCTTGATGTCACTCGGTGTTGTTGGGGGCAAGATGGTGGCACGTAGATCTACATAGCTGCTGGCTTGTGGCTGCACTGTAGGCCAAGAGCAGTTCTTAAAAGAAACGGGATATTTGTTCCCCATATTTCCACTAAGTGACTCTATGGGTGAGTTACAGGCCACCGGCCTGTTCTGCTGTCAAGAAGTCTGGTTTGCTCGGTCTGTCGTGGGCTTATCTATTTTAGGTTTTCTGCAATGCCATAATCGTCATCAGTAAGCAGAATGGTGGGGAGATGGAAGCCATTGATAGACGGCTATCAGTCATTGACGTATTGATAGGGAAGAACATCTCTCCACTCCAAGTTACTTGATGGCAGGCTTTGGTGGGAATGGTGGATTCCCAAGACAGTGAGAGGGCTTTACTCATCATTTCAGGTTCCAAGCTCTCTTCTGTTGCATCCCCCCACTTTCTGCAACTGAGGACCCCAAGTTGCAGAGAGGAGCTGGTGCACCCAGGCCTCTCAATGACCTCCCAGCTCCCCCATCAGCAGCCTGTGAGGCATTAGGCAGATAACCAACTGTTTGGTGCCCCAGGGCTGTCTGTGGGTTTTTATAGGATTTATGTTGAACAGGTTTTTCTCCCACAGTGGGTAATATTTGTCATACCGTTTTCTTCTCCTCGTACCACATCAGACTCTAGCTAGCATAGTGCTTTCCAAAGCATGCACACCAACCACCTGGACACCTTGTTAAAATGCAGATTCTTATTCAGCCCGTCTGTGTGAGCTGAGGACAGGGATTCAGCATTGTTAATTAGCCCTAGGGTGACCAAGCCAAGGTCTTTCCCCAGCCAAGATCTACACCAGCTGAGCCAAGTTTCTGGCAGGTGTGTGTGCAGACTCACAATTGTGCACATACCCAAACACAAATACAGACATTTTCAAGTGCAAACATCAGTAAATGTGTGTCGTCCATTTGGAGACGGGGAAAGCTACATCTGAAATGGAGCTCACCACACACCACAAAGCCCCGGTCTGCAGCTCTGAAGAATCATTTGCATCCATCATTGTTTCTGCTCTCCAAAGCAGCCATTACTCATAACTTGAAGCTAACGAGTGTGTATTGCTCTCCAGGCTCCGTTTAAATGGCTCACATAGCTCATCGACTCCTGAAACCGATGTCATCTCGCTGCCCTCGTTTTGATTGTATCTTAGAGGTTTATTGATAGTCACATAAACATGAAAGCAAATACTATCATGGATTTTCTGGTTACTTACTTAAGTGTCTTGAGTGTTTGAAGAGGTTCTTCCCCACCCCCTGCAAGCCTCCACTGTGGTTTCTTCAAAGAGGCATTGGTCTCTGAAGAGTAATGCCAAGGAAGGAAGGAAGGAAGGCTTCTCTGGACTTATTAATTCATGCTTTTGTTTGCTCGCCACAGAGCCTTGCGGGTAGAGTAAGGGAACCCAGCCTACGGAGACTGCCCCATTAAAGATTCATTGCTATCGGAGTCTGTTGCGCATTTTAGATAGGGAAGCCAGCTGATTGACAGCTGAATAATATAAATAAGGATAGCAATCATCTCTCCCTTTTGGAACACCTAAAACAGGGATTCGTTCTCCATGCTGCACACACACACACACACACACACACACACTTGTGGTTTTCAAACCTGGATCTACAGACCTATCTTGAAGTCCTATTTAAGAATGCTCTCACCACGTCGCTCCTCTGGTAGATAACCTACAGTCCTTGTGCTCACAGGTAAGGTCAGGGAAGAAGGGAGAGAAGGAACGAGGAGAAGAAAGAAAGAAGAGGCAGACTAGACTACTAGGATAAAGAAGTGCAGGACTGGAAATGTTGAGGCCAAAAAATGATACAACAGCAATAATGTCTCGGGGCTAGAGAGATGACTCAGTGGTTAAAAGCATGCACTCCTCTTCAGAGGACCCAAGTTCAGGTCCCAACACCCACATATTACATAGTGAAGATGATGACTGTCTACAAATACAGGTTCCAGAGATTCCAGTGCCCTCTTCTGTCCCCCGAGGGCACCTGGACTCCCATGCACATCCCCTACACCAACATATACATGTAATTAAAAATAAATAGAATAAAATTCTTAAGAATAAGCATCTCAGGAAGCTGTACAGATACCTTAATTAAAATGTGCAGTGAGGCGTGGCACATGTCTATAATCTCAGCCTTTGGAAGCATGAGGCGGGAGGATCATGAGTCTGGGCTAGTCTGGGCTACACAAAGACCAAAAAGATTTTTTTATTTGAAACACAATTATAAAGATCATGACAAATTTACCATCAACATTGTAACCTGATCTGGGTGTAGGATGGCATCAGGCAGATTGGACAGGCAGAAGATAGGGTCCAATCAGCTAAGAGCTTCCCACCACATAAAGAGTTTACATTTGTAGCAATGTGAACCTCCCCATTGCTATTTCCTCAACCGACTGGTACCTAGGCTTCCTGCAACACCACGACCCTCCTAGGATTGCTGGTAGAATTAGAGATTGCATAAGGAAGGCGCAGACACAAAGCCTGTTCTATGGTGAGCACACTTCTTCCTTTAAGACATTCCTCCTTCCTCTAAGCACACTTCCTCTACAAAGTGGTGTCTTATAGTTGATGTGCTAAGCCTTATGGTACAAGGCCCTAATCTGTCAATTTCATACTTTCAATTTCACAGAGCAACAAGAAGGCTGAAGTCCTTAACCCCATGATCAATAGTGTGCTTTTAGAGGTAAGTAGCCCCCAGAGAGAAGTATTCCGAATCAAAGTGAATGCTACAGCTACGTTCCTTTCCTCTCTTTTCTTCCTCCCAGTCAGCAAGTGTTATTGGAATTCTAAATCTTATCATCAACAGTCTCACAGTCCTGGGTGTGTGTGTGTGTGTGTGTGTGTGTGTGTGTCCATTTCTGTAGCTCAGCCAGCTGTAAAGCGTCTGGTAGAGCAGCGATGCCTAATTTCCACGAATTCCTGATTATAAAAGGAAACGCTAAGCTTGCAGGTTATTTCCTGCCTTCATTTCCCCCCCCCCAGCAGACACAGATTTCTACTGCCAAGTTTGACACTGTGATTATTGGCTGCACTGGAGGATTATTACCCACTGGTGATTTTCATAAAAACAGGCATTTCCCTTCGTTCACGAGAACTTTTTGTATAGCTGAGTCTCAGTTTCGGATTAGCAAAAAATGATGCAGACCGTCTACCCACTGGGCGACAAGCGTAGAGTCCCCACGAGGGAGGGCTCACTGTCTGCCCCGCCTGCTCACTAGGACTTGGTGGCAGCCCCTGCACAGATGGAAAACTATCCCAGCACTGCCGTGGCTCTGCAGAAAACCAACCCAGCGATGCAGGACGGAAGCAGTCCAAGATGCCCTCCTAGTCTTGGGGCTCGGGCACAGCGTTCTGCATGTGGGCAGCGGAGGAGGATCTTCCATTAGAGACCAGGCTGTCAGACTCTTGCACGTGGGGTAGCCATGGGGCCTCCCAAGCAGCTGCAGAACACGGGCAATGCACAGCGCCATCGTCTTCGCATTCGGATGGCAAGAGTAAGCCCTGGAGATCGCAGAGCATCGGAAATGCTGCCTAAGAACCGACAGCAACGTTGCTGGGAATTGTGTCTCCTTGTTGAACAAGACGGTCCATGGACAAAAGTTAACCAAGTGGGTGGCAGCGAGTATCGTGGCTTAGGACAGACACGGTCGTGCCATGGAATCAACCAGAAGGGGCAGGAACTGCAGGCACACGTCCCGTAGAACAGACACAGCTAACAGAAACCCTGGAAGGCCAAGGCATAATATGGAATAAGAAAAATCTGTCTTCTGGGAACCGGGGCATGGAGCTGTATACCAGCAATCCCAGTACTCAGAGGTCTGAGGCAGGAGGATGGTGAGATCAAGGCCAACGCAGCACTATAGTGAGACTCAGTCTCCCTTCTTAGTCTCCCACCCCAGACCTCTATCTTGGCTGCCAGGTTAAGCATGTCCGTTAGCACATTAATTCGTGGTGCACACATATGGTACCCAATAATTATCCGCTGGCCAAGGAGAAGCTTTCACGTTCTAGTTACCCTCCCTAAACTCCATTGGCCGTCTTTACACTGATCTCTCCAGGGCCCTCTGTGTGGAGCTTTCTGTAAATTGGCTGTGGTTTAGACCCTCGCCTCCTCTGTCCTGTGATTTCAGGACCACAGGGTTGACCTGAGAAAGGGGTAGATAATACTGGCCATGCCAGGCCATGAATTTACACACACTCACATCCCTTAAAGCCCGTGGAAGTGATTTGTCTCATTTTGAATGAGGTTCTTTGGCTAAAGACCTGGAGCATAGTCCATCCAAACCGTGTGTTTACATTTGCTGCAAGCCAAACATTCTGAGAATTTCGTGATATTGTTGCGCTTCCCTCTCCTCGGAGGAAAAGGGGTGTTGTTAGGGTTGAATAGATGGCTCAGCAGTTAAGAGCACTGGCTGCTCTTCCAGAGGACTTGAGTTCAATTCCCAGCATCTAGTTGATGGTCACAACCATCTGTAATGGGATCTGATTCCCTCTACTCGTGTGCATTAAGGCAGAGCATATGTATATGTGTATATGTATATATTATATATAATATATATAAAATTTTGAGAGATAGAGCGACAGAGACAGACAGAGAGAGAGAGAGAATGAATGAGAATGCTGTTATATAGTGACAGCCACCGAAACTGAACTATGTAAATACCCACAGCTCTGTTTTTCCTTCTTGCAGGGCTGCAATAGCACCACATATGTCCAGGACGCCCTCCAGCTGCTGCTCCCGGTACTGCAGGTCTCCCACATCCACACCAGCTGTTTGAAAGCTACAGCCCAGCCAGATTCCAGCTAGTTCAATGGCAGGCCACATCTCATCACTGCATACCATTTAAAGGCAATGGACTTCTACATCACTGGCCAGACCATCTGAGGACACTACAAGCAATTTTTGCACAGTTTCAAAAATACAGAGAGTTAACATTTCTCTTAATGTATACTGTTTTATCAATAATTATGTTTTCTTTATGTTAACTTAAACTTGTACTTGTTCTATTGAAGTTTTCCTTTAATTTTCAGTTCATTCACAAACATATCTGTTTTCCAGATCATCCAGACTGCATTTAGAAGTTCATCGGGAGACCCTAGATTTTTTGTTAAGCTTTGAAATGTCTACCTTTCTGTGCCCTATTTTTCTTAAGCATGGCTTTAAGTGAGTTCTTATACTGAACTTCATTTTATTGCATAGACATCATAAGCGAAAATAATGCTACTCATTTGGTTTTGAAAAGGACATCAATATCTTTTTGTAGTCATTTGCTTTGTGACAAGATTTATTGAGCACCTACTATGTGTTTACCATAAAGGATGTGCTATCACTCCAACAAATACCTGTCCTTAAAGATGATGTATAATAATCTTTAGCGTACTTTAAGGTACTGAGTAAGATGTTCTCTTAAGCCATAAAGTGCTTGAAGAACCAAGTAAGTGGGTAGCTGTTTAGAACGGGCAGCCCTTCCATCTATACAGTGTTCCACCTCTCTGAGGCTGTTTAGAACGGGCAGCCCTTCCATCTATACAGTGTTCCACCTCTCTGAATTGTTTTTTAAATTTCATATTACCTCTAGGGTAAAAATATGTATTGAAAGGGGGTATGAAACAATATTTATTTTTGAGATGGTAGTCTTACTATGTATGTAGCCTTGGCTGGCCCAGAACTCATTATGTAGACCAGGCTAGCCCAGAACTCACAAAGATTTGCCTGCCTCTGCCTCCCAAGAACTAGGATTAAAGGTGTGCACATCTACACCTGCCTGGCCTGATGGAGTGTTTTAGTTTAGAGTGTGTGATCCAAATTTACAAAGCTGAGAAGCATTTCAACAGAAAACTAACGGGGTTTTAGCCAAGTAGAAACCCCGACCTGCGTTTCAAAAACATGCCCACTAACCTGACCACAGGCACAGTGGTGGCAAGGGGTGGAAAGTCGTAAGTTGGCCAAGTTGGGTACTGATCCAGGGAGATGCCTCAAAGACCTTGCAGGGAGCAGTGGTACTGATGCTGGGCTCTTCTGAGACACAGCTGCTCTTTCCACACTGAGAGTCTCTGCTCTGCTTCTGTTTGAGACCGTCACTGGCATCCCCGCCAGCAGGTCCAAAACAGTCACGCCCAGTGGCTTATCCCGGGGCAAATGATGCCTGCAGTCTGGAGAGGGAGAAAACCCCTCCTTTGTGTTTGCTTTGTTCCTGTGTAGAAGCAACCACATCTGCCCCCTAGGGGCCACGTAGATACCTGAATTCTCTCAGTAGCATTTTTGTGTCTTTTTTTTTTTCAGCTGTATGTTTCCTGAAACAACCAAATGAAAACTCAAGAACAATTTACTTGCAACCTAGACAAATAAAATTCTCTTTAAAAAAAAAAAAAAGTCAAGTAAAGGTGTGGCGTTTCTCCTCCCCTGACATCTGGAAGATTTCTGACCCTAAGTGTGGCGGTGATTAACTGTTGACCTCTATGACCTCTATGAATTCTCTATAATTCTTAAGTATAAAGCGGAAGAAATAAACTAGATTTATAATTTTCACACCCCGAGGGATTTGTGCATTAACTAGAAATACAAAAGACAAACAAATACCTCCAAGGCTTTAGCTCTTCAGACTTAGCCTCCGGGGCAGTGGCTCAGCAGGCAGAGTGCAGAGAAAGCATAAGAACCAGGGTTTGACTCCCGAGCGCCCATGTGAGGTCTGCGTGCACACCTGTAATCCCAGCAGTGGGAGGTAGAGACAGGAGGATTCCCTGGGGCTCACCAGCCAGCCAGTGTAACCAGCTGATGAGCCCAGGTTCTGTGGGAGTGAGGGTTCCTATATGCTCCGCCCAAGGAGTGGCACTCTTAGGAGGTGTGGCTCTGTTGGGGTAGGTGTGGCCCTGTGGGTGTGAGCTTTAAGACCCTCCTCCTAGCTGCCTGGAAACCGGTCTTCTCCTAGTGTCTTTCAGATGAAGAACTCTCAGCTCTTCCTGTACCATGCCTGCCTGCATGCTGCCATGGTCTCACCTTGATGATAATGGACTGAACCTCGGAACCCGTAAGCCAGCCCCAATTAAATGTTGTCCTTGTAAGGGCTGCCTTGGTCATAGTGTCTGTTCATAGCAGTAAAACCCTAACTGAGGCAGTGAGAGACCAGGCACCAAAAGAAAATGACGAGAAAAACAGTAGAGGAAGCCAGCCAAGGGGCACTGTGGCCAGCTCAGACACACACACACACACAGGCACAAGTGCCTGCAGAAATATGTGTGCACACCACACACATACCCGAAAGAGAAGTTCAAAACTCAAGGCAGTGTATGCCTGTAATACCAGCACTCAGGAGGTAAGGCAGGAAGATCAGAAGTTCAAGATCATCCTCAGCTACATAGCGAGTTCAAGACCAGGCTGGGCTACCTGAGGTCCCATCTTTAAAACGTTATCTAGACAGCCATTTAGTGTACAAGCAAAAAAATTTAATTCTAAAACAAAGTTTAAAACAACATTAGAATAGTAGATTTAAAGTAAGCAATATTGTTGACATTTTATTTATCTTTTAATGAAAAAACATTCAAGGTTGCCAAGTGGAGACATAAACTAAAGGGATTCCATGATCTCTGATCTGTAAATTAAACTGTTGAAGAGAGAGCAGTCCTTGATTGTAGACCCATTGTCTAGGATTTCTCTCAGCACTGGCTTCCACCATCACTTTGAAATAATTGCTGTTTTCCTTTGTTTTAAAAACTGTCAAAACACACGATCCAGGCCTGAGGAAATGTGAATCTATTCCTGAATGAATGATTTAGCAGGCTTACTGTGGATGTTGGCTATTTCTTCAATAATACTTCCCATAAACTGGTTTCGTTCCACTGTACACAATTACCCTGAACAGGCAATGCCAGATTTTGCATCAAGTACAACATAAATTCTGGTCTAAATAATGAATATAGCCCCAAGTCTGTGCCTTATTAGATAAAAAGCATTCAAAGCCTATTTCAAATTCAACGTACAAAGCATTCAAAGAAAAGTTGCTTCCGGGTACGGATACACACACAGATGCAAAGGATAAATCGAGTCCCAGACCTGGAAGGACAGGCCTAAGTTAGCATTCTCTGTCCTATGAGCAGCAGTGGGTGCTTTCTCCGGATCTCACACAGGACTGGACACAAGCTCAGCGCAAAAGGAGCACGTGACTCATTGCTGTAGCCAAAGGAAGCCACCCACACACGCCAACAAAGAAACGGCACACTCCAACACAGAGAGAGCAGCGGGGACCGGGAGTGTCTCCACTCTTCTGTGTCCCGGCAGAAAATCATAAGGGAAGGACAATTTCTTTGTCGAAAGATTTCAGACGTCGTAATGGAGAAGATAGAGTGCGACTGGACAGCTCGTGTTGGCTGTTCACTTCACAGCTGATCAGAGAGCTCAGTCCAACAGGCTCTAGGACCGCTTCAAAGGCCCCTAATGACACGTTTTCAACAACTAGCTCTTCCATTCCTCACACCACAGCTGAAGTCCCCAGGGCCTCAGAAAAACACCACCGATTGGGGAACGAGCTTTCTAAACAAAGCCTGGGGCGGGGTGGGCACATTTCAGATTCAACCCATCGACAAAGTGCTGGCTGAAGGAAAGAGCAAATGACCAGGAAAAGCCCCAGTGCAGGAAGCGAAGGCGTCCTTGAGCTGCGTAGGAAGAAATCCGCTGCTCTGAAGTGCGGACGATTCCAGAGACACACCTTCTGTGCAGGCTGGCCTCGGTGCACCGGCCTAAGAAACAAAAACAGGAAGGGTCCTCTCAAATGTACAAAATGATGAAATAACCATTGCATTTCTCTTTGTCCTAAAAGAGTGCCGTGTGTGTGCTCACACGTGCACACATGCACACTCGTGCTGAACAGATAAGGCTGATCATGCTACATAACTTCAAATGGTGTTTAATTTTATAGAAATAATTACAAGAGTCAAGCCGGAGTGGATTTTTGTTTTTGTTTTTGGGTTTTTCTATTTTCATTTCTTTCCTTCTTCCTTTCTCTCGCTCTTTTTCTCTTCTTTTCTTTTCTTTTCTTTTCTTTTTTCTTATTCTTTTTTCTTTGATAATGTAAGAAATTGCCCTTTGAGCCTTTCTTTAAGCATGCCCTGCATGCTAATGTTTAGATCCAAGCTTCAACTTGGCTCCCTAAATTACCTCGTTTGTAAAGACACTTCAGAAAAGATGATACTGGAAAATCCATCTCAGGACGTTGGTCCCATTCTGGTTTTGTAGTTGATTAGCATTCATAATGCCACTGGAGTAGTCTTATGACAACCAGCCTTCCTAAAACAAAATAAATGAGGGCTTCCCATGTGTCTTATTTCTGCGCTATCCCATTTCATAGGCGGGTTTGTATTTGTGTCCTGTACGTTCGTAGGTCTGGAAAAAAGACATGGTTTTCTTTGATTTCTGTCTTCTATCCTATATTCTACACTTTATGGTTAAATTCCGACAACGCACACGGTGAAAATATATCGATGTTATTTCTACCAGTTCTACTGTCAGAGGTCGTCACAGATTGGGCATAGAGAGAGTGCAGAGGGTTGGGGTTTTTATGTTGGGACTTGAACTAAATCCACCTTTGTCTGGATCGCAGAGGACTTTTCTCAGCTTGAGCCTTCGGCCAAGAAGCAACAGGATTAGACCAGCCCCTAGTGACTGCCACTCACCTGACTGGCCTGCCTCTTGTATTAGTCTCAAAGGAAGTTTAACCTGAAAAGAATAATACATGGACGTCTTCAATGCCCTCACTGAGTGCAGAAATTCGGGGTGACCCAGGGCCGATCTCTCTTCCTGGCCTGCGTGTTCAGCTGGCAGGCTTCTCACACGCGATTTGGAAGAAAACGGCAGCACCGAAGCCAAGGCCAGATGGGTGAAACCTTGGCAAAAAGCGAAGCTAAGCCTTTGAGTCCTTGCCATCTTTATCCTGTTTCTCTCACAGGATTTTTTTTTTTTTTTAACTATCATTAAGTACACAGCTTCCAGGATCAGTTTTGACGGATCTGCCCTGCGTTTTCCCTCTCTCTAATTTCCTTTCCCCATTTACCATCCACTCGGAATTTCAACCACGATCACTCATATGTATTTACTGTATGTTTTGTGTGTAATGCATGGTTCTGTTAAATATTCACAGTCACCCGTGTTGTGTTTTATAAAAACACAAGGAAGGAAAGAATGTGTTTGGTGGATGTGCAGTCAGGTCTGGGGAAAGGGAGCGTCTCTGCAGGCCCATGCTGAGGCCTCCCTTCCCACTGTGGGACCAGCCACATAACAGTATAGTGTAGAACAGAGTTTATTCAGGACATGAGACCGAGAAAGGCAGAGAGAGAGGGGGAGGGGAAGGGAGAGGAGGAGAGGAGAAAAGAGGAGGAGAGGGGAGGGGAGGGGAGGGGAGGGGAGGGGAGGGGAGGGGAGGGGAGGGGAGGGGAGAGGAGAGGAGAGGAGAGGAGAGGAGAGGAGAGGAGAGGAGAGGAGAGGAGAGGAGAGGAGAGGAGAGAAGCAAGAGCGAGGGATGAGCAGCCCCTTTTATAGTGAGTCGGCACCCTTGGCTGTTGCCAGGTAACTGTGAGGCGGAGCTTAGACAAAATGCGAACAACCCAATTGGACGCTGGGTGATTATAATTACAATTCCCACCACAAGAACAAAACAACAAACAAACAAACAACAACAAAAAAAAAAAAAAAAAAGGAGAGAGAGTCTAAGACAAGTTAGGTAGCTGGTCCAGAGTTGTACGAGCAACAATGGAATTTGAACCCAGGACAGTCTGACCTCACTAGCTAGCATTTTGAATAAGTTAGAACCACCTAATGTAAGAGCCACTGAGCTCAGATTTACAGGCTTAGGCACCGCGGAAGCCCCAGGCTTGGGACTTGGCTTGTTCTCACGCAGCTGAGAACAAACAGGGACTAAAGAGAGCAGGCTGGAGCACAGCCTGGGCTTATCTGGTCCCTGCTGGCTCTCACCACAGCTTTGTTATCCTTTCTCAGACATTTGCACTGACAGCTCTGTGGTCCTGCCCTCTCCGCTTCCTCTTCCCTCCCCGTCTCCACGCCAGGAAACCCAGTCAGGAACCAGCACCATCCCTGAGCCTTGAAAACCTCCTCTCTTCCTGGAGCATGGAAGTTGTTAATGCTCTCCCCGCCTTAAAGATCACAGCCTTGTCTAAGCGAGCTTTAAGCTGTGTCTTCACAAAGTTCCATAACAGCCCGAGAAACGTTCTAAAAAGAAATGCTGGCCGATGCCTCCTGATTCCTGGACTTGGCACTAGGGCCAAGGGACAATGGGGGCGGTGACAGCGGTGATGGTGGGGACGATCGATGAAATAATGGTAATAAACGTGTAGTTATTTCTTGCATTTCAGATTCCCGGAGTAAGCACTCTGCCTCCAATCTCGTTGGATCCCCAACACTAACCTCATAAGATAGCTACGCTTACTATCATATTCATTTACAGATGAAAAGCTCCATCAGAGAGGTAAAATTACCTGCCTATGATCCTCCACCTCCTAACTGCAAGAGCAGGGAATCCTATCCCAGCCGTAAAGAAAACGCTGGACAGAGCTCAAGGACATAGTGATACCCGGCAATAAAAGAGAATATCTGTCCCCTTGTTTTCCCATTGGCTGAGATCTTTGCAGCTAACACCTGACTATCCATCTCTGCATCCCTTAGGCCCCAGCAGAGCACTGCTGCACTGTGGCCCTGCCCGTGCCTTAGAGCCCAGATGACAAGCCACTTGTACCATCCACTCTCCCTCACTGTCTTCACGGTATGACCCTCAAATGCTGAGTGGGCCATTGTTCACTGGAAACTCAGATTGTCTCTTGTTGACAGTGATGTTGCGACATGAACGTCTGGTGTCTCCAGACAAAGTGAGGATGGGGACAAGGTGTGGGGGGGGAGGGTAGGGGGGAAGCAGTTCACTGCTGGGGACTAACACAGGATGAGAACGCAATTGGTGAACCGCCATTTCTCTGTCGGTAAAAGGCCTTTGATACTCGTGAGCGGCTTGGTCTGTGGCTGTGTGTTGTAATGCTAGGTTCTATACAGACGTTCTAACTGCTGACGAGTGAATTCTCACCTCTACCAGCTTTGGTTGTGCAAACCTTGTTCCTTAATTTAAAACTATAGGTTAAAAATAAATGGCTACAGCCAGTTACTGGGGGGATTAGAGGTAGGCAGGTCTGGAGTTACCTGGTTGGGGGTTTCAGAGAGGAGGAGGAAGAAGAAGAACAGGGAGAAGGAGGGGGGGGCAGGAAGCTGCCGGGAGAGAAGATGTACCGTGAGCACATGCCCAGGAGAAAGAACAAGTACTTGGGGTGCATGGCTGGGGAAGTAGCCAGGCCAGCAGCTAGAAAAGTAGACTGTTACCCCCCAGCAATTGTCAGTGGGCCTCATTCATTTGTCAACTAGGCTAGGAAAAGTTGACACTGGCTCTACAACAGTGAGAGCATCTTAGTTGGAGGTGCTCTTCGCCTACAGAGCCTCGTGCCCCACCCCCTCTGTCATATTCTTCCGCCTCCACTCAAAGGCCTCCTGTGGCCACACACCTGTAATCCCAGCAGTCAGGAGGTGGAGGCAAGAGGATCAGGAGATCATCCTTGGCTACTTAGAGAGTTCAAGGTTAGCCTGGGCTATCTGTTTCAAAACAATAACAACAAAGCTCTTTGAGTGAAGCCCCTCCCCTGCCCGATCCTTTTCCCTAAGGACATCTCCATGTAACACCCTCTGCCTGACGTTGGGATGTGATTTCCACACACCAGGACTTCTCATTGCTTTGCTCTCTGTAGTGGTCCCAGCACCTTACTTAGCACCTAACTGGCCTCCAGTAATTTCCACTTTGAGGAATTCACCCTTTTAAAGTCGGATTAACTGTAATAAATATTAGGCTGAAATGAAATGTTGTAAAACTATTTAAAAAAGAAAAAAAGAACCAAAAGAGTGAAATGTCCCTCTGTACTGTCGAATTGCTAGGTGGACAAACAGTTCTAGGCTAGTTATGTAAATTAACATAAATATGTGTTCAAAGCATATTACACACAAACACACAAAACTATAAAAACCACAGAGGCCGTGGAATGGACCAAGTGGGTGAACATAGCAGAATTTGACAATCATGCTAAAGGACTTCAGCCCAGTTTGTAAGTTAAAACCTTTTAAATATATATTTTTACATGTGTATGAGTGTTTTACCTAACATGTGTCTGTGTATCAATCACATGCATGCCTGGTGTGGGCAGAAGCCAGAAGAGGCACAAGATCCCCTGGGAGTAGAATTACAGACAGCTGTGAGCTGCCATGTGGGTGCTGGGAATTGAACCTGGATCCTGCAGAACGCTATTAACCACTGAGCCATCTCTCCAACTCCAAGTCGTTAAAACTTTCAATAAAAATGTATTAATGGGTGAATTAATACAAGTGCATTTAATAATCAAAAAAGTCTAGATAAATTGCTTCTCGCAATGAGGTAAAATGATAAGAGTCTTACCAGATAAAAAATATGAAATATACAGATTAGTGTTGATGAAAATAGAAGTATCTGGGAGTGTCTTATATGCTTGAGTTTCTTATACGCTTTCAGGGCCGGTGTTGATGACCATGCACATCTGCCCTTGACTTTCTCAGGATAGTGCAAACCCAGGGTTCTACACGCAAAACTCCTAAAGATTATGCTGATTTAAACAGAGAACTGGGGCATTTCTGTCTCGTCGGAAAAGTCTTAGCCAGATGCTCTCTCTATTCATCCTTCTCAACCTGACTGGTTCTGGGACCTATAACCACTACAGAAGCAATCTCAGACACTTCCGGAGAGAAATGCCCAGCAAATGAATCGACTCGGTGCTTTGGAGATGCTCGCTTGATGCCCAGATGCAGATCATGTTTGCAAGAGACCGTTTACAATCTGCTCGTCTCCACAAATGCAGCACGGGGGCATTCAAACCCCTGCGTCTGCAACTTCTGTCTCTCCCTCTCCAAACTGATGAGAAAGCGGTAGATGCAACCGGTCTGGGGTGGATGAAGCTGGGACTCTGCTCTGCTCCACAGCTCTATGCCATTCAAAAGGGGACCAATAAATAGAAAGCACATGACCATCTCGAGTCCTAATGACCTCCCAGAACCAGAGCATGGGTTTGTAATGTCCTTAGCAGAATCTAAACTTTTTGGTGCATATAGGGAAATGCTAAGTCATTTTGGCCACTCTTTGCCTTTGAAAGCACTTCTTTAATGCCTAAGTACTTTCCTACTTCATTATCAATGTATAAGTACTCCTCACTGCACTGGAAGTCATATTCCCAGCCAATCCTGTTCACCGGCTTGATGCTTGACTTTGATTGGTTACCAAGAAGTCTTGGTCTATCCTGCAGTCTCTGAGATCATAGCAAGTAGAGACAGATTAGATAGAGATGTTATAATTCAAACACTATGTATCAGTCACACTTTCATTGCTGTAAGCAAAGACCTGACAGAAATAGCTTAACACTGGAAGGACTTATTTGGGCCTCACTGCTCCAGAGGATCCTGCCCATGGTTGTTTGGCCCTACACACAGGGTCTGAACATTATGGCTGCTGGACTGAGTGACAAAGTAGAGCCATTCACCCCATGGCTGCCCAGGAAACTGAGGAAGAGAGGGAGTGCCAGTGCCCAGCTGGCCTTCCCCTTCCTCCCCTTCCGTTCCATCTGAGCAGTCACAGCCCCCAGCATCCTTCTGCTCATAGTTACGGGAGTCTTTACCCTTCAGCTAATCCTGACCAGAAACGACACCGACGCACCAAAAGGTAGAGGTGTGTCTCACCGATTCTAAATCCGGTCAAGCCGACATTATTAACCGTCCCAGAAGGCATCCTATCCATCCCGTTTAAAACCACACGGTCTCTGGCCAAGAATACAGAGCAAAACCTCACAACTCCCCGAGAGAAATCATGTTCAAAATAACAAGTTCGCTTGCTGAAGAGCACCCAGGGTCCCGCATGGCCGGTCATTGCCACCTGCGGCTGCCGCAGAGGCAAGAGTTGGTCCAGTTACTGCCAGTGCGCCAGTACCAACGGGGAATCCGCATCAAATGGTCTGAAATTGGCAAGCTTAAAGAATGAAAGGCTCATTGGCTTTTAAGAGCAGAAATAAAGCCCCTCCGTGTATCGCATCCAAATGTTGCCTTTTTTCTCTTCTTCTTCTTCTTTGAAGCAAGCCCGTTTTAAAGCTGAAACTGAAACAAATTGCAGGATAAAGTTCAGGAGAAAAATCTATTGATTTCCCCGAACCTGTGTTTGTCATTTATTTAATCACAGATCCATCCAGTCAGCCCACAGACGTGCTTTGAAAATTACATTTATGGGAGAGACGGTTCAGTGGTTCAGAGCTCAGACTTTCTCAGTGCATGGCGTCAGGAGTCTCTAGACAATGGAGCACAGTACAGTCTCCAGTTCCGGTGCTGGGCAACTCACAACTGCCTGTAACACCAGGTCCCAGGGAGGCGACATTGTCTTCGGGTCTCTGCAGATACCTGCGGTCATGTACACATACAGACATACAAATATACATAATTAAAAGCAATAGTAACACTTCTAAAAATATTTAATTTATTTTTTATAATTTCATACGTACACACACATGTGCGCACACACGGGCACACACGCACACATATAAAATGTATTTTAATCATACTCATCCCATCACCCTCACCCTCATTATCCCCCCTAACTTCTCTGAATTCCATCTTTTACCCATAAGTTCCTAGTCTACTTTCATGGCTTCTTAATTTTTATATGACCTACTTAAATAATAACGTGCCTAATTAAGGATGTTTGCATGAGCCTCACTGTGCAAACTGGACCACAGGCCTCTTACTAGTGACAACACCATTCAGGAAAAGGTCTCTGGCCCCCAGCAGCCATTAACCAGTAACTCCTCAGTTGGGGTGGAGTCTCATAAGTCCCCCACCCCGGTCCGGTGATGGAGAGTTACAGGCTCAATCTTGTGCAGGTCTTAAGTCTACAAACATTTATTACAAGTGGTGTGCATTTCCCCAAGTACATTAAGGTTTCATTTGAAATTTCTCTCATACTTCTTTTAGTGTGTACTGGGGCTCTCTGAGAGTTGGGTTTAAAGAAGATCTTTTCTCTAGACTGAACAGGCAAACCTGGTTCAGGAATACCAACAACAGCGAAAGGGTGATCTGGCGTCCCTGTATTCCTGTAACCTTCTGTGCAATAAATCATTCTTTCAGCTGTGCAATAGCATTTCAGGCCTGCCTGCTTAATCTTTAATTGGCTAAGCAGTTACAAGCTCAAATCATACTGTGTAAAAAAAAAATATTGCAATAGATCACAATATTGTCAGTTTCCTCCTAAAGAACTCTGACATTATCAAGCATAGCAAAAGACCACATCTCCCCCGCCCCCCGTATGTTAATTACTGCAGTGTCCTTGGAATAGGGAATAGCATAGTAATCACTTGCAAAGAGAACACACTTGTGTCTTCGGAATGTTAGAAGACTGCGTGTGTGTTTGTGGGGTGATGTGTGCAAGTGCATGTGTGTGATGGAGAACACCTAGGCATGGCTGAAAGAATCCCATTTTTGTAAGCCCGTGCCCACATGAGTTTTAATTTTTTCCCCATGTGTCTGTATGTGTGATGTGTGTGTATATTCTCATGTATACAGTCACAAATGAAGAGTCTTTCTCAAAATTCACTGGACATCAGTGCATGGCATCAGGAGTCTCTAGATCATTAGCCACTGAGACACCTTAGTCCCTGAGGCAGGGTCTTTCGGCTGAGCCGGGAACCCATCTGTGGGACTGTAGTAGGCCAGGGTTGGGTTACACAGGAAGAGTAGAGGAAGCTTCAATCCCAGATACCTCAGACATGAGGGAGGCAGGTGTCCTGGCTGGTTTTGTGTGTCTGTCAACTTGACACAAGCTGGAATTATCACAGAGAAAGGAGCCTCCCTTGAGGAAATGCCTCCATGAGATCCAGCTGTAAGGTATTTTCTCAATTAGTAATCAAGGCTGGGAGCGCCCATTGTGAGTGGTGCCATTCCTGGGCTGGTAGTCCTGGGTTCTATAAGAAAGCAAGCTGAGCAATCCTGTAAGCAGCACCCCTCTATGGCCTGTGCACCGACTCCTGCCTCCAGGTTCCAGCCCTGTGTGAGTTCCTGTCCTAACTTCCTTTGGTGATGAACAGCAATGTGGAAGTGTAAGCTGAATAAATCCTTTCCTCCCCAACTTGCTTCTTGCCCTAAGACAGCAGGAGTTAGCTCCCTTCCGGCTCCCCACATGGCATCATAAAGCCAGCTCCACCCCCACCCCCACTAGCCCTAAAGGAATTTATTACCCTCCCAGTTATCAGGGTTCACCCCTTATTTGACCTTATAAGGGTTTTTCCCTAGGACCCTACAGCCCCTGAGTATGATGATGAAGTATCTTCCAATACCCCTGGCTGATGGCACAAGGCCACACAACCTTTCCCCAGAGACCCTGACTACCACTACCCCAAGAAGCATAAATATCCCTTTCTCTCTCCCACCCCCCATAAACGAACCAGTTCT